>WBNM01000023.1:78764-97035 GCA_013399055.1 Ramphastos sulfuratus | reverse complement strand
TTCCAACCTTGCTTATGCTGTGTTACTGTGATACAATCACTGCTTTCAAGCATAATACCAAAATGATGACAAAGTTTGAAATCCAATCATTTGTTTTCAAGATCTATGTTTTAGGTGACATGCAGCATCTGAACTGCAAAAAGTATTAAAAAAAAAAGTCAGTATTGAACTAATATGCACATACACCTGCCAGAAATACAAATTCATATTTAAATTGTATCACTCACATTGGCCAGCATTACTTTGCTTCTCACCAAGTGTTTCACATACAGGAGTCTGATGAGATATTATTCAAACAACTAATTCTTAGCTGTTAGGTTTCACTTTGTTTGAATCATGCTATAAAGAAACAATAAATCCATTTGCAGTAATCTGCTCCAAATTATTTGATTTAAGACTTCTAGCAAATATAATAATCTTTAGAGTCCTAAGTGAAATATATTTTTGGGTTGCACAGGATGCTATACATAGAAAGGAGACCACCAACTTGGTCATGTGGGAAAGTTTGGGCAGATAACATTTCTTACCATTTCCTCCCTCAAACCACCCCCGAGTAAGACTGCAAACAATGGGAAAGAAAGAGTGGCTTCTGTGGCAGTCTGAGCCATCTGAGAGTTTAGTGTCTGCACCAATACTTCATTGAGTTGTTGACTGAGCTCAGAATTAAATAGATGACCACATTATTCTGATGAAGGAGAAAATTGTAGCAATTTATTGCTTCATGCAGAAGGAGAGAAGCATTTCTAGTAGACCACCTCCACCCTTCTTTGATCACAGCTAACTGCAGACAGCACATGGAAAGAATAGGAACCTAATTCTTACAACAAATGTAAAGCGTGACAGAAACATGGATACAGTAATTGTGACGTGATGCTGTGTTGTTTGACTTTGCATCTCTAAGAGTACCTACAATTTCATTTCACAATTCCCCAAATGCCTTTGCACATGAACACCTATCAGGATGTTGGAGGATGAGTTTGAAATGAGGGACAGCCTGATGGCTTCTATGAGTCTTTTCAAACTGGGGGTTTATCCAGCAGTGCTGAATCTGCCAGAATTCACATGGATTCTCATTAAAACTGGCATTCAGTGTCTGATTATTATGATTTAAGGGGCAGAGAGGATGAGGTATGGTATAGTAAATATAGGATGAATAAAAACTTATTGCAAGAAATAGTTTTTTTCTGGTTTTATTCTCAGATCTGTAAGCAGTTATCTTGTCTTAAATGACCACACACAAGACTTAAGTTGCCAAGCAAAGAAAATGACAAAATACTACCTCCCGAAGTAAAAAAAACCCTAGAAAACAAAAAACACAAAACCACACCACAAAAACTCAGATGGGAAAAAGGAAAATATTCTTAAAAACCCATTGGTCCTCATCTTACTTTACTTCTAGTAAAACATTGATGTCAAAGATCTATTTCAGATTATTGAACAAGAACAAAATGACAGCAATCAAACTTCCCCTATGGGTGAAGTCATTCCTGTTAACCACAATTCCGCAAGCACTCTAAAAATACATCTCCATTGTCACTGGAAGACTGCAACGTATCTTTAAGACAAGGTTTAAACACTGGCAGTTAGATGCACTTCAGAAATGGAGGGATGGATTTTTCACTAATATACTAAATAGTTATTGCAATTAAAATTTTAGTTCTCATAAAGAGTGCAAGACTCCTTCCAAGACTGCCCCTCCAAAAGTCATGTTGCTCTGGGTTTTCAGTGCCAGAGACAATCTGTACTGACAGGCCATTTGCAGCTCCTGAGCTGTCACTGCATCCTACTTGTTAAAGACTTGCTTTAAGACTTTGCACAAGCTCCTTTCTTGCTTTGTACTCTAGATTTCCTTGCTCTTAAGTGATATTACCATCTAACTTCTCACAGAAGCCAAAACAAAATATAGACACACAACATAGAGAAAATTAGTTCTCTTCAGTGTGTAGTATTATTCATAGCCCCAATGATGCAATTCTGCCTTGAAAGATACACCCACAAGGTATTCTTAACTATAGTAAATAGCTGTAAAAGGCAATTAAGAGAAGGCACTCTGAATATAGGTCATTTGTCTTTCCCCTGTATTTGCATTACTCTACAACTAAGGACTTAGATTCATGTAACTCCCATGCAGCTTTGTATTCACAGGAGGAAGTGTCCAGCTGTAGCTGTATCACAAGAAGGGCAAGTGTGCATCTCTAGAAACTCAGCTCATCTGCCCCTGAGCTGTGCTATTAATATTCTCAAAAGGGTTTAATTTCTCACACTTAAATGTTAGCATCTTTTGACTAAGAACTTGTATTTTTTTCATTTATCAGTTTCTGCCACTCTGGAGCAAACATATCAAAATCCTGTACCAAATGGCCTCTAGCAGTCCATAAAAGTCTTACAGTAAATCCTGTAGCTGGAGACATACTGCTGGTACCTTGCTGGATGCACTAGACAGCAAAAAGAAATAAATGGCTAATGCAAGAAAGAGCATTAATTCAGTTCCACAAAACATTTAGAGATAGTTTTTTTTTTACTTTTGGTATCACTTGGATCACAGAGAAATTGAGACCCTTCGAAGTTCTCTCCAAAGCACACTTTCTGCTCCCAGCCAAAAGAACGAGATCTAGAGCAACTGGTCTAAGAGATGCACTCAGCAACTCCAAAAATTCTGGAGACTTGACTTCAGGACAGTCAGTCTCTGACCCTTAAAAAAAAAAACAGAATTGTTTCTTTGTGTTAGCATCCTTTTTACTTTTTTTTTTTTTTTTTTTAATAGTGCACTGGGGATTGCTCACTATTAGGTTTTACAGTTGAAGATGGGGAAAGTGAGGCAGAGGTAGGCTTTCAGGAATCTCTGCATAGGAGAAAGATCTTCCTAGCCATTGCACGCACACAGGGCACAGTCATGGGTCCTCAAACTGATGCTGCAACTCTTAAGATCTTGACACTAGTTAATTCACAGTCAGATATATTGACTCCTGGTTGCCAGTGGACTTTATGTATTACAAACATAATGCAGCATTGAACGTCAGGGACTGCTCTTGGTGGCAAACAAAAGGTTAATTCTTTCCAAAGTGCAATTACTCACAAGACCATTCTGACATTTCAGAAGTCAAAAGGAACTATTATTAGCCATGTCTAATAATATTGCAAGTTCCCGCCCATGGAATCTGCGTGTAATCCTCCATTGAATTGGCAGCCTTTGACAGTATCACTGCCACATGATTTGAACCAGGCAAGCCACAACAACACTGCCACAGCACTGTGTAGCCAGCTTGAAAATATCTTCATTGCTCTGGGGAGATGAGTGATCCCTTTGGAATTGGTTTTTGGAACTGTAAACTAATGAATCACTAACAGCTTTAAAGTAGACAAAATGTATTGCAACACAGCATGTAGTGCTGCAGAACCAAAGGAAATCTGTTTACAGTGCTTCAACAGACACTTGAAATCAAGATGCTCAAGAAGGATGAGGCTGTTAAGAGAGAAGCAAATCTCCAAGGGCTCTGAGTGCAGCTGTCCCTAGCAGGGCCAGCAGCCATTCCTGGGTGCTGAGAGTGGACTCTGTCCCCCGTGCATGCTAGCCAAGCACAGAAAGGCAAGTTACAGCTCAAGGGAGGGTGTCCACATGGAAACAGGACAAGGGACAGAACAAGAAACAACCCTCTCCTCCTGGGCCTGTTGGTGCATGTGCTTCAGAGCTAAGCGTGGAGTTCAGAGATTACTGCTGTCACTCAGATGCCTTCACTTCCTACACCCCTCCAGCCACAGCTGCCAGGAAAACTTGTCAGTAGGATTCATGCTATATTTGGTAATGGGACAAGACTGACACCAAACTTTGTACTTAAGCCAAAGGTCAGCCTTATGCATGTGGCTGGTGGGAAAAGGCACTGCTTTACAGTTTGGATTCTTAATGAAGCAGCAGTGTCTGAAGAGGTTAAAAATAAAAAATATCAAAGTCCACAAAGATTGCTGGATGAGGGGAAGGCCAAAGCTCAAAACTTTCCTCAACCTAAGGACACTCAAAGCTACAGCTATTGCTTAAGAAAGCTCTCTGCCCTACTTTTGTCCAGCCAAAGCTAGGCTGTTACACAAATAAGGTGTCATGGGCCAGAAGGAGATCAAGTAAAAAGGAACATAACTTTGAAGAGAATAGTTAAAAGCTTGTCTGGGAAAAATTATAAAATTGGTGTATTAGTACTGCTTATGCAGGGACTAATTACATATTTTACAGTAAACAGTTATTAAATAAGACAGAATACTAAGAATTCCCTTCCTTGAGGCATTGCCTATTAAACCGCAGTCACACCTTCTAGATTCCCTCCCTTTTTAGGCTCCACATGTACTATATACCTTCCAGTTCACCACTCCTGGTTGTGCAGGAAGCCTTCACAATAGCAGTGAACAAAACCAA
Source organism: Ramphastos sulfuratus (assembly GCA_013399055.1). Lineage (NCBI taxonomy): Eukaryota > Metazoa > Chordata > Aves > Piciformes > Ramphastidae > Ramphastos > Ramphastos sulfuratus. Next base: position 92,633 of record WBNM01000023.1, on the reverse strand, counting down.
ACATTTGTTTACAGATGCTAAAGTATCTAGCTAGCTGATCAGTTAGCTCACCTGTTCACAAAGGTATGGAAGAAGGGCAAATTAAAAGACATGCTGATTATTATTTAAGTGGATTGCTCAAGATTTGCTCTTAATGAAATTTATGCAACCATAGCCACAGGAGGCAACTACACAGCGAACCAGGAGAAGAAATTGGGATGAGAAGAGAAAAAATATTTCTCCCTGCTGCACTGGACAAGAGCAGCATACAACAGGCATCAGAGTAGTAAAAATAAACCAAGGAGGGGTTATTGCGTACACTTAAGCCATTTCAGACCCCCAAAACCATCCAAATTCTAGTGCAACAACTCCCAAGTGGTTTTAGAAATGCCAAAAATAGTTGTAGAAATACCAGATCAGAACCCTACCCTACATGCTGTGTAGCCTTTCCTCCCTTCTGCAAAGCAGCTTAAGAGAAACGTTTACCCTGATCATTTCATTCAAAACCTATCCCTATGCTGAGAGCTTGGCACAAAATTCTGCACACTGTGTACATCTCTAGCTTGCAGGCAGGGAGAGATGTATGTACTGTGTGTACTTCCTCTGCTTTTAAAGCAAAGGAATGCTCCCACAAGTCAACAGTTTTGAGGTAAAGGAGGGAGGCTCTTCAGTTCCCATCATATTTGGAAGCATATTCAGAGCTATACACTTTCCCCAAGAGCAGTGCTGGCATGGGGAGTGGCAGTGTAACAGGCCTGGCATGCCCCTGAGTCATCCACACAGCTATTTAAAAAACCCAACCTTTCTAAGAGGACGGAACTCCAGGCAAGGCTGAGCCCTACAGCAGCCCACTGCAGCCTAACTCAACAGAGGGATTTACACCATAGAGCACCCGTGGAATTACTTGGTTTTTTAAAGCTGCAGTATCAAGAGGTGGTTGCATCCATCCAAGCTAATGAAGGTTGTATCTAGCTGAGGATTTTGGCAGAAACTTTACACAAGTACCTGAGCCTTACTTCAGTATCGGTGCTACCAACTTAAAGTGACAGTTGCAGTGATACTTTACACTTGAAATACAGTCTCCTGTCCATCAGGCAAGTGAACCAAGACCAGCATGTCAATTATACAAGCACAGCTTATTAAACACTAAAGATCTGGGGATGCAGCAGATCTGAACTACAGGCTAATCACTGAAGTGGAGAAATCAAGGCTGACTTGTGTAAGACCAGTATAAGACCAACTCTAGCGTCTACTCCAGTGTAAGACCAACTCACATACACTGTCCTGGGAAGAGCAGGTATAAAACAGTGGATATCAGACCTAGAAGTCTCTGCAATCCAGGCTTCAAAGTCGGAAATAAGAATCCTTGTTTTTTTGCAGTCATTACACTTGTGCAAGGAAAAAACCACAAAGAAACTATTTTTCTATTTTTGTTTTCTTTTTAGTGTTTTGAAAGGTCAAATGTATTTGCACTCTGCTGTGCTCTCTTTATCAGTGCTTAAACTTGAGCACTGCCAGATGAATCACGAGTAGTGTAAACACCTCAGAAAGAGTGTCAGAAGTACGTGAATTGTATGCTCAGCTCTCAGAGGAGGGTTGTTTCCATTTCAAACATAGAAGAACCTGCAGAAAACTAACAGTTAGTTTACAAATGTGCTTGAAGTCAGGTTATATGCCCTTTAATCTTTGCTCTTCAGCAGATGTCACAAAACAAGAGAAAAGGGATGTGTGTAAAATTATGTATTAGCAAAAGTGGTAAGGGGAGAGAAATTGCACACATTGTCTCTCATAAGAGCTGCCCCACACATGCTCATCTCAGCAAGACATTGCCCAGTTTGTACTGATGTCTGGCTGGCTTCATATTTATTGCTAGAAAGCCATAACAGAGCTGTTCTTCCTTACACAGGTTCTCTGGCCTTTTCCTGCATTTCCATTTTCTCTAGGACATGCTCATTTCCACCAGCATGCAGTTGAAATGTATGCTTGTGTTACACAAAGATGTATGGGAAACAACCTTTCTGATACACATAAAATCATTTCAGACAGTTCAAGAAGTGACATGCAAAGAGTTTCAAAATAAGCTGCAATGTGGACTCCACCAGTGAGGCTAATTTGGCCTCACCTTAAACCAGATTTGTCCCCTGTTGTCTCCTTTCCCATTCCCTCCCCAGTTAGTCAACTGAAGAAGGTATCGCTGAAGTTTTGTTTGATGTGTGGTAACAAGTTTCCCAGAGCATCCGTAGAATTGATTTAATGATCACAAACACAACAATGTCAGAGCAGCAAACAGACATAAATATTGTCCATTAAGGCATACATCAAATGATACTAAAGCAGTCCCACCAAAACATAAAACAGGAGAGTTCTGTGTCTGGGCAGCTAATGAATGGTGGAAACAGAATTTTGCAAAGGATTACATTTCCTGCTTCCTATAAACCAGCATGCTGATACACACAAATGTGCACAAGACAAAGTACTGCTGTTTCCTGATGCCAGCAACTTCAGATCCAGATATCAGCAAGATCTCTGGATGTGGAATTTCAGCCTAAATTATCAGGTAAGATCATATGTAAATGAAGATCAAGCAGAATCAGACTAGGTTCTGCACTCCATTCCTGTATACACCTGTTAACTGTATCAGAAGTATAAAAGGTTACTTTGGCCTTGTAACACATGGTTCATCCACATGTTACCATCCTCTCAGGAAGTCAGACATTTAGGTGTATCTCCTAATGATGAACTTTAGAAAGGCAGCCGTATTTCCAGAATATGCATATTGAAGTGTAACATGACCAGGCAGCTCAACTTCTACCAGAGAAGCCCGGGCTTTTGGTAGCTCTACCTCCTCCAAACTCAGGAAAGAAAGCAAGTTGGAATCACTGAACATGGAGTGCAAATATTCTGCCACCAAGATCACATCACAAATTGTGGTGGAAATATCCAGAATTTTCCTTTCCCAAGCACTGGAATCATAGCTCATTGTGCATTAGCTGCTCCATCTTCTACCCTTAACTGATTTGGTCTCGAATGCTCCCAGTGTAGCACTGACAGTCTCATCCTCCTCCTGTGCTCCAAATGATCATTTTGCCAGCACCCATCACATAAACACCAATTGTAAGCAAGCACATTCCATTTTCCTTATGCCTGAAAGAACAGGCAGTGAGTAACAGTTGTGAGTAACTAAACCTTTTCTCTTTTTAGTTCTCTCTATATGCAAAATGCTAGCTGTACAGGAAAGGCAGTTTCTTTGGCGAATCATAACTAACTACGTTCTTGAAAGTTGAGCAGCATTATTAAACTAGTCCTCCACACACCAGCTTCTCATTGGCCTGAAGACTGAATTTATTCTGGGCTCCCTCCAATCAGAATTAATCTTTCTCCAACACAATGAACTGTCACTACTGAATCAACACCAGCAGCAAAGTGACAGCAGCCTCCATCATTACTCAACTAAGATAATAGAAGTAAAGTCATTGAAACAGGCAGATGTTGGAGGCTGTCTCCAATTTCAGAATAATGTTCCTGTCGTAACTCAGCGTTTATTTTAGGGAAGCAAGGATAAATTCATTACTGTTTGCAGGGTGTTCCACTATAATAGTAATAGAAGCCACGTAAGCATCCCAGTACATACACAGCAGAAATGCATATAGCATTGATACTAATCATCCTTCACCTAGATAATGCAAAGCAGGGTAATGCAATCAATCCATATTTGCTGGAGACCTGCTTCCATATTAGCGTGAGCAACAGTGTTTTGCTATTGCAAACTCAGAAAACTAAATCTGAGATGTGCAAGACCTCAAGTTATTTCTACAAGACATACAAGTTTCATGATCTATTCCCAGCACCCTCAACTTATTTCCAGGTAACATATTGTATTCAAAATTATCATCCAAAGAGATGCTCTCTTATCAGATTGCAATAATCATAGAATCATAGAATGGTAAGGTTGGAAGTGACCTCAAAGATCATCTAGTTCCAACCCCCTGCCATAGGCAGGGACACCTCCCAACTAGTACAGGTCACTCAAGGCCTCGTCCAACCTAACTACATAGAAAACCACCCTTCTGCACTGATAACTAAACTGCATAGATTCAACAATTATGGAAAACTATTTTTGACATTTAAAGCTGGAGAATGTTTTCTTCTCATTTTTAAATGAGATCTTTTAATTAAAAACATTAGAATAAAAACAAGGATTCCAAAACTAGAAATAAATGTCAAAACCTTATCTATTTCTGGACTGCTAAGCTTTGAAGATGATCTTTTGTATCTTTGTCCCACTAAACTATGTCTCCTGCAATGATATTGCTATGTAATAAAGAAAGATGATCAAAACCAGAGCTTGTTTAGTGTTCAGGTCAGAGCTGCATATCAGTAAATTGATAAGATTATCAATATTCATAAATAAAGATTTATAGAGGTCAGAGTCCAGTTAGTTCAATCAGATCATGAATTGTAAAAATAAGACATTTTGGAGAAGCATAAAAACACTTAAGCTGACAAACAGTACAAACTTCAGGTAGTAGGTTAATGCAAATATGCAGCACCCAAAACTTTTTTTTATGTTGGTTTTGTTTGTTTGTTTGTTTGTTTGTTTGTGTAGAGGTTTGGGGGTTTGTTGGTTTGGTTTGGTTGTTTGGTTTGGTTTGGTTTGGGTTTTTTTTTTTTGGGGGGGGGGGGGGTGGTTTTGTTTCTTTTTGGTTTTTTGTCTATTTTAATCTTATTCCTGTTTCTCTTTACCACAGTTTTTTCATTTTGTATTTCACCTGAATAAGGTTGGTAGATAATATCCATGACTGCCCAACACTTGCAACACCAGTTATCTTGTCTTGGCAGAAGGTCAAACTGAACACCTTTTAATTTGGCTAGTTATCTAACTGTACTGAACAGCTCGATCCTGCTGCTGAGATATCCATTCCTGCTGTGTAATGCAGTTGGTGGTGCTCAGCTTCCTCTGACAGAGCTCTGAAACAATGGGTTTAACAGGGAAGGAAATGCCCATCCAATTCCAACAATTAATTCCATCTCCTTTCACTTAGATTACAGAGCAAAGTACCAGATGCTCTGAATTTCCTGCTTTGTCAGCTATAGAGCACTGCTGTGTTCAGTTCTCACATTTTGACATAACTGTTTGTTGTCTGATAAAATATGGTTCCTCAGGGAAAACAGAGGGCTGTCTCTAGAGGAATGTATAAATACACCTTATTTGGCAGTAGGAGAACTCAAAGCCAACAAGTTTGTCTATGTGAAAATACAAGATCTTGAGAGGACTGTTCCCAGGGTTGTTTTTTTTTCTTTTCCCAATTGGGCTTAGGGTTAAAATATAATAGACACACTTTAAAGGTCATCTTACATCAAGAGAATGGTAGCAGGGTGGGGAAGGGACAACTTTACATGATTTTCCCCTACCTCCATCCTTGCATGCTTTCTGTATAGAATTGTACCTCTAATTCACACACACTGGGATTGCTCCCTGGTGAACCCAGATGGATTTAGAGCAGCTTGGAATTTCCACCTTTATACAGCAAATCCATGGACAGCTGCAGGCTTTCCATTTGCCCTTATGGGTTCAAAATTCCCTACATTTGACTCAGAGACTCTTCTTTAAATACAGTTAGCACAGAAACCTTTCTTGCAATTCCGAGTTGTGCCAAGACAGTGAAAAGAAATAGATAAAGTATCTATTAAGTAGATGAGCCAATTATTAGCATGATAACTATGTTGTTACATGCTTTTTGCACCATAGCAATTGAAGGAAACTCAATGTGTTAACAGTTTTATGGATTGAGTTGAAGCAATATGAGAAGTTATTAATTCTTTCTACCTCTGCCACAGATGTGTCACTGCCCATGTGGCAGACAGCCAATGTATAGAATCAGTACTCCCCTAGCTGTGCTTCCAGCCCAGCTTCCCAGCTTTGCCCTGGAGCAGACAAGGAGCACTCACAACACTGCTTGCAGAGGAAAAGGGGATAACCACAACCTATAGTCTTCACCACATGAGTAGTAATAGATGAAGAAAGCTTATATATACTTGCAAGGAAGCATCTCTTATCCTAAATTCAAGTTGTATGCATGGATACTTCTTTACACATGGCCTGTTAACAGTGCTGTGCCATCTTAGGGGCCTAGAATTCATAGCTCTCAGATTTTTGAGCCCTTGCACCACAAAGTTCTTCTGCCATGATTACTAATTTACTAAATACTTCTTCAAACTTGTAGAAATGCACTTTCTGCGTGTACTCCTGTTAACATAGCCTTCACATACACAAGAATTATTTGCTCTTCATTATATACCAGGCTGAGAAAGTCCTTGGGAATTAAATATTAGCTTTTAGAAATATATACATTACCATTACCAATAAGGAATTAAGCATGAGTTTTTCACAGCAAGAGAATCAAAAAGTTTGGACTGAAATAAATGACTGTTACTAGAGTTTGGTGGGTTTTGATTAGTAGGTTGTTTTGAGCTGAGTTTGGTTTCTGTTTGTTTGTTTTGTTATTTTTTTGATTGGTTGGTTTGTTCTGTTTTTCAATAAAATTATAGTTTTGGGATTAGAACTTCCAAACTACTCTGAGGAGTATGAGGAGGTCAAAACTTATTTACTTCAGAGACCTGAATATGGGACCCCTTTTCAGAGACACTGCTAGAGCTTGAAGATGGGTGTTCAGCTCCCTAAAAACAACACTCATAAAGACACCAAATTAACCATCCATACATGGATAGCCATAGATATCAACTTTTCCAAGTGGTTAGAGATATTGATAACCACTTTGTGCTGAAAAGATTCACCCCACTCCACTGTTAATAGCTCATATTTATTTTAGTCTGTGCTTAGAACTGTTTTAGCCAGCTCCATCAAAACAAATCTTAGATTTCTCCTTTTTACCTTCAGACAAGAAAATTAATCATGCAAAACAGTAGAATACTGGATGAGTCATAGTGGAATGAGTTCACTTCATACAAAACCAGTAAGGCTTTCAAAGAATTAGATTTCTTCATTTGACACAGAATACAGTTCACACCACAACAGGGAAAAAAAAAAAAAAAAAAAGACAGTGGGCAAATTTCCAAGATCTTTGAATAATGAAGCAATGGTTAACAAATCAAGTTTTATATTTGGCTCCTCTTTGGCATTTGATATCCTACTGATCTGTATATACTAACACTGTGCTAGCTGCAGGGCACATGAAGAGACTGAAAAATTGTCTCTTGTCTGGGCTGGTCCTATCCACTTGGTGATTAGGACAGGGCACAGTGATACCATATGGTCATAATCAAGAACCCACTACTGTCATCCAGAGTTAGCTCAGAAGAACTATAGCCCACTTAGTCTCCTAAGCATGATAAATCTCTCTCATTCTGTCTCTCCTCCCCAGTGGACATAGTGGATTTGTCTTTTTACCTCCACAGATGAAGTTTTGCTGGTTACAATAGCAGTGGTATAGGAAATGTGAATTTTGTGCTCGATCTATCAAAGACAAAATGAAGATATTATTTCTGTCAAACAATTAAAAAACTGACTAACCTCACATTTCTGCCTCAAGTTCCCAGTGAAGCCCCACTCCCTTACGCTGGCCTGAAACCTTATGCCAAAATCCTGACATGCAGCATATTAATCTGCAGCTGATGAGTTGTACCAAATCTATGACTCCAGCAGCGATGCAGGCAGAGTGTAACAGTAACAGCTCTGTTATCTAGCTTGCCTATACATATGAAGAGAATGGGTAAAGCCCACTTACCTAACGAACAGAAGGAAAAAGAAATGCAAACATTTACCTCAAGGGATGCACAACAAAGTTAAACTTATGTCAAAACTCTAGGAACATTTTTTTGACCACTTTCCACTCATCTGTTGTAATAAATCTCTCCTGCTTAGCAGTAAGGCATCTGGTCAGGTCCTATGTAGGAATATTGTTAAAAGGTTAGAGCTACTGCCTAAATTCAGCCTAATTCACTAGAGGCCAACCTTGTCAAATATTGCACTGGGGGGAAAAAGCATAGCATGACTGCTGGAGTGGCTCTGTGTTTTGGGAGATAACCATCTTTTGAAGTAGATATGCAAGGGGAAGCTCTTTTTGTCTACATAACCAAAAGTGATGGCCTGAAACTGTCAGGAATAAACATCAGCTTGCTCACAAGATGCTCATCAGCACAAATAATTGGCAAATGAGTTTCTCTAAGAGTTTTTAAGCATTTTTAGAAATCCACTATAGCACAAGAGGTATGGCACTTTATAAAATTCTCTAAATAATAAGCAGTCTTAAACAAAACAAGACCTACAGCAAAGCAATACAACAGGGAAATGCTTGCTCAGAATTTGAGCATAATTTTTAATGCTCTATTAACAGACTGTGAGCAAGATTTTTGTTTTTTTCTGAAGCTGATCAATTTCTTTTGCTTTGAATACATGGGTGCTGACTTTCAGGCTGTGCATGGAGCCCTCTTCTGGAGAAATTTGAAAAAATAAGAATGCAGCAGTGTGAGCTATGCATTTGTGAAAAGTTTTAGAAGAAATTTTCTCTATTCACTAGAACGACAAGCTTGTATAATCCATACTTTTTTTTTCAGTTGGCTTAGTTGCAACTCAATGGGACATGGCAATTATTCTTAAAGCTATCCAGAAAAAGGATTTTTCTCCTCCTGTAAGCTTTATTTACAAATTTTATGTTGATTCATCTGCATGAAATACATAACATACAAAAACAAGCTTGTGAGCAGCTTCTGTCTAAAACAAACATTTTGCATATAGGTCTTATAAAATTTCCTCTGGGGAAAATGTAAAACCCACTTTGATATGAAAGATTTAAAAATCTGTCTGTATTTACTGCTTACTGTACACTGTATAGTGAGCTGCACCAGAGTACACTTAGTTTTTATTGTCAGCTTCAGATCAATAAAGCTGTATATTACAGATACGCTTTGTAGTTTTAAAGGTGATTCTGAATTAAACAATTGCTTGGAACATCTTATTCAGCTGCTTCAGGTAATGTTAATTTTCCTCTTGGTGAGAAGAGGACAAAGAGTTGATATTAGTGTAGACCAAATCTTTGAGAAAGAAAAATTATCATCCATATGTTTACTACAACTTTCACAAACATAGTTAATGGGCTGCTTTCTGAGATGAAAAAGTGATTTGCCTATCCTCATCCTTTTAATGACTCGAACTGCAAATTTTTAATATACTCAAAAGCAGGTGGATTAGATGCAACCAAGAAAATATGAAACCAAATTTACTAATTTTAGACTTTAATAAAAGATAAACCTTTTTCAGTTTGTGATGTTTAGAAATCATTTAATCAAAACTGAGCTTTGCTGGTTCCACTAGCATTGTATTATGTGGAGCTCTACTGTTAAGAAAGAAAAAAAATAAAGAAAACTTATGAAAAAAAAAAATCCAAAATGTGTTACAACCACTACACAGCCAGATGGCTGCATTTGTTTAATATGTTGTTTCTCACATTCCTCTGTTTACTTTTCTTGTCATATGAAAGTTGTGCATGTGGTGTGTCAAAGAGAAAAGCCAAACGGCATTTCAGTAACTCTCTTTTCTTTCCCTGGCATGCTTTCTTCTTCAGTTCATACTTTAACCTGACAATACTCAACAACCTTACACCTGAAGACAGAATCATCATGTACACTTACTTTGGTCTAATCCATTCTCTGATTGTAGATCATGTCTAAGAATTAATGAAAGTAAACTTGTAGATGTGTTAAACCACAAGGCAGAGACATTGCCAGATAAAGCTACATACACTAATAAAGAAGGCAGGGTGCAGTTTAAGTACCTAAATACAAAGCCATTCTAAAGCATTGCTTAGCTCTGCAGTACACTAGAACTGATCTTTGCATAGCAAGAGAATAAACTCTGAAGTATTACTGAAAGTTATCAACAAAGTGCACAGTTGTTTTCAGAATCAGGTGTTTTGCACCTTGTCGGGTTTTAAGTAGATACTGATGTTGAAACAAACAAACAACCCTTCTATGTAGTTTAATATGCCTTAGAAGTCCAGTTTCCTCTACAAAATACATACTGCTTCTGTCCTACAAGGGACTGCTACAGAAAATCCAAACTCAAGCTGACTAATTCAGTAGTGTGAACAAGAAGATGGACACAGAAAGGTCTGAAAACACAGAGAAAAAAGCAAGCAAACTTCAGTCCAGATAGCAGATCTCAAGCCCAAGGTGAGACCTGAGCCCAACTCAGTATATCCACAGGATACCTTTACACTGTCTGTGCCCTCTCCCTCTGCTCCCCGAGCATTGTCTCCCACTGGCAGCTTTGCCAGCTCAGTTGCCTGCCCAGGCTGGATCTCGTCCCACTTGGACAACTTCTCCTCCCCGAAGCCCTTTGGGCACCTCCAGCTCACCACCGGAGACCTATCCAGCCCTCCCCAGGAGCAGCAGCCGGCCCCAACAGAACTGGAGAGCTGCCCTCTTGTCAGCCCTCCTACACAGTCCAGAGAACCTCAGCCTTATTAGGGAGGCCCTGTAAGAAACTCTGTGTGTTATCACCAGCACATGCTGCTCTGGCTCCTCAAACTCATCTTTCACCAGTGCATTCAGGCACCACACCTATGGCCCAAAGCCTCTGCTTTCATTTGTTGCACTCCCTGAAGCAGGGTTGTTATCCTAAACCCAGCCAAATGCCTATGTGCTTGCTCACAAGTCCCCAGTCACTGAGTCTTCTGCTGTCCCATAACTTCAGCCACCCACGTATATGCTTTTATTCCTTATCAGGTTAAGCCAGGACCTAAATATCCCAGCCTTGACCCACAGCATGTATGCATCCAGTTCACCCTACTGCTTCCTACTCACACAGTCTTGGTGTATCTCCTCTCAGCTATAAAGCCTTCCTAGCAGTGATCCCTCACCACTTTTCTCTTTATCTTCCTATTTTTAAAAAGCAGACTAAATTCCTACTAGAGACTGCAGCTACACAAACACAAGTGCACAGACTCAGTGTCCCAAGCACTAGTTTGACACTCTAAAATCTACCAGCCCCCCAAGGGTTAACAAAAGCACTCAATTGCAAGTCAAAAAAGGAATTAACTTTTATCTCTACTTGGTGCAGAGGCTGCCAGTGCCACTGTCACTAAACACAAGAGTTTACAGAGCTCCTGAGACAAAAGGACGTATTTAAGCTGGACAAAAACAAAGGATTTTCAATCCCCACCCCGGAGCTTCCAAAAAGTGAGCTCTGTAGCAGCAGCAAGAAGAAAAGAGAGCAACCAGAAGCTACCGAGAAGTCAAAGCGCAGCGAGTCCCTCTGCTTTGACAGACAGCAGCAGCAGGGCTTTAGCAGCTCTGTGTTTTTAAAGCTGGGTGTTTTTTCCTCTGCTTTCTGGCAGAGGGGGATCTATTACATTTAATAAGAGCAAGGCTACATAGCAAGTCAACTAACAGAGTATTACACATCTATCAAGTGAGTACGGGGAACAGAACCTTTTGCAAGGTCTGGTTTTATTTTTCCTTCATATTCCNCCCGTCATTTTTTTATAAAAAGCAATAAATAATGTGAGCTGCCTATAACAGCCTATAAGCCTACTACTCGGCAAAAGCCACAGAGGGAAGAGGCAAATCAAAGTTGCAGCATTTGATATGACAGAAAATATTGCTGCTGCAGCTGCAGCGAGACACTTGAAAGATTCCCCCCACCACCCTTGCAGAAGGGAAACAACAAAAAAAAAGAGCTATATATCACACAGCAAATTTGCTGTAATTGTAAATCGAGCAACTATGAGATCCTACATTCCTAGCAACTGGCTTGTAGCAGAGATCTTACATCTTTCAATAGTAATTCAAGCAATGTACAATTACTCAGAAATCAGACCTGAATTACAAATACTTTCAAATCCAAATGTATAAGAGAAGGAAGGTGAAAGAAAGCAAGGAAAAAAAGCCACAGATTTCTTACCTGGGACAGCAGAAAGGACAGAGCAAGTTGAGTTTTGTGCTGCATTTTGCCAGACTAGAAGGTACCAGAGGCTTTTTCATTCATGCACTCGGCTGCACTGAGCATATTTTCACTGTGAAACAGCCTTTGAGAAGAGACTCTGCCTTGAGAGCCAGCCAACTTCCCAAATAGATCAGCAGCATCATCACTAAAGCATTGGATAGAGTCTGATGACCAGAACCAATGGCTTTACAAGGATGATTTCTTCACAAAGCATCCCCATTTTGCATCACACATATTGGGCAAGTACCTCTCACAAACACAGCACCTTTAGAAAGCATTTTGCTTTGGTGTATTTGTATGTTTAGTTTCAGTCTCACAAATCATGCCTTACAGATCTCAATAGTATTTTCCCTTTCGGAGAATGCAATTGCACAGGGAGAAATAAGAGCAACTCTGAGCACTGCTGCAAAGAGATTCTCTTTATTAAAATGTTAATAAGGTATGCTTTATTTTCAATAAATCACAAAAATGACCACTGCAGTTTTAGTTACTTCCAAGCCTTAGAAGACCACAGTGAATTTTTTCAGTGTAGCAGAAATACAGATTATATTTTGTGTTTTCTCCACAATCTCACAAATCACAACGGAGACAGATCAATTCTAGCCTGCAGAAAAAATCTATCATAAGGCAATAGGTTTTATTAACTGCTCAGGTAATGGCAGACCTGGCTTTTAATTCAATGGTCTTGAATCTAGAACAAAGAAGTTTAAAAGGTGCATGCCCTTCAATTACAGAAACTTCTCCTGTTTGGAAGAGGGGACCTGATGTTTCAAGAACCTGCTTTCTCTGGATTATGTTGCAACCCAACAAGCAACACCAGGCAGATGGACCAAAGACTAAAAATTATTTCTTCTGTCTGCATTTCCAGCTCCACCTCTTTTGTCACTCCCCATTATCACAGTAGTCCAGTCCTTTTTTTATTTATCTTCTTGCAGTCACCAGGGTACTTAGCAGTACACTTCCCCCATTTTCATCTAAGGTCAAAAGTCTCCTTAGCTCTCATGACTGATGTTTTTCCCTTCCTTGCTCACCTGACAGTGGTAGCTGCCACTACTTTTTACCGTGTCCCACCACAGGTGGCTGCTGCACTGGTGGAGATGAGCAGAAGCATGAGTTGAGGAAGGCAGGTAGGCTATGCATTTAAAGGAGCTGTCAACCACTTTCAGTTCCTCAGCATCAGCAGGAGCTTCCTGCTGTGAAGAGAGTTGTTTGATAGCTTCCCCAACCACTGCTAGTCTTACTTCTCACATCATATCTTTCTTTATTTACACTCTGCACCAAAATTGAGGGAAAACACTTTTTTTTTTCCAAATCTGAACCCTCATATGCAACAAAAACTCCGCTCCAGTACCAGTATAAATTAATACTCAAGATGGATCAGAATTAAAGCCCAGCAGAAACTATCAGTAGCATAATGCTCTATATGACTGCAAAATGTCCACCACTTATACATTAAAGAAAAAAACAAAAACAAAAACAAACCCAATGAAACAAAAATGAAAACCGGGTAGGTTGGTTTCTTTTCAACCTCTTTTTTAGCCAGAAAGACAACTTAGGATGGTTTAAAACAATAATTAAAAAACCTTAAGAGCTCTTTATGACTAAAAATAAGCAAGCAGACACCTCCCATTGCTCCGTCAGGGTCCCAGCTTTCCATCAAACATGAACCTCAGCCTCAAGAGAAGCATTTGAGAAGATCATAAATAAGGCTGTGGGGTTTTTATAGGGCATAGCCTGCAAACAATGGCACCAGCTGTAACACAGTATGCATAACCTTTTATGGGAGCACTGCCATTTGGACAGCCTTTTAAACCCCAGAAACAGGGGCCAAAAACCTGAGTAAGTTACCAGATCAACCAGAAGTAGGTGGTGGCTGAAAGAAACAAAGGCATATCTGCATCCTGTTTTACAGGAAAGCAATTCATTAA
>WBNM01000023.1:1817-78423 GCA_013399055.1 Ramphastos sulfuratus | reverse complement strand
AAAAAAAAAAAAAAAAAAAAAAAAGTCATGGGGTAGATGAATCACTCCAAGATAATGTCTGCAGTAACATGATGTTTGAAACAGTATGAACATTTAATTTCTGCACAAGACACAGCATGGCAGACCAAACAGTATGAAGACAATTACATTCCTCCCTAGCGCTCATCCATGCAGGTCTGGTCACCTCTGGGGAAAGGCCTGTTTGTCGTGGCTCAGGTGAGGTAAAACACAGCACACAGCTGCCCTGGATGCTGAGGTGAAAAACAGAGCATGGCAGCCCTGGATGCTGAGGTAAAACCAAGAGCTTGGCAGCCCTGGATGCTGAGGTAAAACCCAGAGCATGGCAGCCCTGGATGCTGAGGTAAAACCCAGCACACAGCAGCCCTGAATGCGGGGCCTCCAGCAGAAGGAACTGTTGCAGGTCAGGCCCAGAGGCCTAGGACATGCTTGGCCCCTTGCAGCTGGGATCCCTGTGGGACTGGTATCTTCTGGCATCAGGAGCAAAGTCTTCTCTGCTAATTAGACAATTAATGAAAAGCTAGTAGGTTATTAATTAGAAATTAAAAGTTTGTTTCTCCATCCTTCTCAGCCTTAGGTGAAAGGAGGAGGTTCAAACTCCATAAAATGTCTCTGAGGAGCAAGCTGAGAGGCACGGCCCCAGGCAATGGAGGATGGTTGCTCTCTAATCCTCCCCTTGGAGCAATTTTGCTGCACAAATGAAACACAACATTGTGAGGCCATGGATTGACAGTGATGGAAAGTATAGCCTCAGGTTTATGGCCTGGTCAGAGGAGATGCTCCGGGGTTAGGGCAAGCTCTGCTTCTCCTATCTGCTGCTTGCCGATGTAAAATGCATAGTAAGTTTAAGCAATACTGGAGAAGGTTCTTGGTTTGAGAGCAAAGAAAGCTCCTGCTGAGACCTTTTCTAGCTGCAAGTCTACATTAACTGTTGGGTGTAACATGCTTTGCAGTCTTTAGATGCAAGATACCATCATTTTCACTTACAAAATCTTGAGCAACCTGACACCTCAGCTCACTCTCTCTCCATGACATATTCCAGCAATAGAGGCCAATTCTGAGCTGAGGCTAACATGAACAATATTAATTGCCTGCAACACATAAGGTGTTGTCAGAGATAGACCATTAGCAAACGAGGGAGTGACTGTATGCTGCCAGAAATGCCTTTTGACCTTCAGAAAATTTGCCCTGACTATTTTGTAAACGCTGAGGATTAGCTGCTATGAATCTGTGAGAACAAGGGAAGTTTAATTTCACATTAAAGTGAGTCACATAAGAAACCTGGATGCAAAAGATTTCCCTTGCCATTGCTGGCAATCTATATACTCCTGGCTGCTACACCACACTGCAGTTTCTGACTCCTTCGAGCTTGGAAAAAGATTTTAACACTGGACAGCAATTGGGAGGATGTAAGCTTGAACAGTGTATCTCTGGGAGAGATGGGACAAAGAGGACACATCTCCAATATGGTGGCATAAGAAAACTCAATTCTCATCAGGATCAACTCTATCCAGATCAGCATCTGGCCCTAAAGGTATGGTTGAATTTCTTTTAGGGTAGAAGGTCCAAGGAGAGTGGAAGAGGAATTAAAAATTCAGTCAAGTAAACTAATTCAAAGAATAAGTTAAGATGCAGTATATTTGGCATTGCTCTTATTCTTAGGAAAACACATCCTGGTTAGGGCTTTCTGAAATCCTACTGAATCCACTCCAAGAATGCCCAGAGAACAGAAGTGAGCCTGACCTACTGTGTCCATCAGACATGGCACACCCCCTTCTTTCTATACCTATGCAGGGCCACCACCATTCCCTGTGGATAAGAAGTTGTAGCAAATGTTCCTGGCTAGAACCTGAATCCATAGCAGGAGTGAAATCCTCTCTCCTTGCCTGAGGTTCTCCATCACAAAGAAATGAAGCAACTGACTCCAATAATGTTTTATTCTGAGGGATGGAGATTTGGAAGACTGCAATAGAGTTGATTTAGTGAAGAGTTAAGGAATGTGTTTCCAGGCACTGTGTTTTTCTGCTTGGCAGTTCTGCCAAAATAGGTTTGGGTAGGGGTTCTCCATCTTAATGTAGCTGAAGTTTCTTTAAGAAAGATTCACAAAAACACCAAAAGAAGAGTTTTGCAGTTTGAACATGAGCTCACAGCTTTGCATTATGTACCCAACTCAGTGCTGCCATAATACCTCAAACTCCTACCAGTATTGCTTGCTCTAGTGACTTACTGGCAACAGAAAGTTTGGCATTAGTGCAGCTTTCTCTAAAACCTGTGAGACTGCTGAATGCTTTGTCTACTGTTTTCCTACATCCTAGCCCAAACTTTAGGATAGTAAATGGGGTTCATTCTCTTACTAACAGGCAAGTCACAGACAGCTAAAACAAACTGATACTTCAGTGAAAAGAAAAAAGGTGTATTTCTTTGTCAGAAGAGGACTAAATACGGTTGGTGAGTCAAACAGAGATCTTACATTTCAGAAAAACCCTTAAAGACTATCACACCCTTTAATCTCTAAATAATAATGATCCTCGTTTATCAGGACCACAGGAGCCATTTATCCAATTCCTAAAGTAAAAGACACAATTACTTTTGGGTTTGCATCCCTGAGACCTTTAAACATTAAAAAAACCTTACATTCTACTTCTAAAATTGAACTAATGTAAAACATTCTAGAGTGACAGTTTGCAATGCTGTACATCTACTGTTCTAATCCTTACTTGGACCGGAAGCAAGCTTAACTCAACCTTCATCTGAACTAAGATGGGGAAGTAATGAGAAATGCCTTAGGTATGTGGTGGATGAAGTACTTCATGGAAACCAGTTTGCTTTTATCCCCTTCTCCCAGTGGGTGGCTGCATGGAAGGAGCTCCTGCTCCTCATCTGACCTCATCTAATTCTATTTCCTGGAGTGGTGGCAGGTATTTTCCCACATCTTTTACGGACCTTTCAGATGAATCATAGCAATTGAGCTTGCCCAAACTATAAAGCTTCTAGACGGTTTGGTTAAGCAGTAGTCTGCAGTAATTCAATCATTTGCAATCTTACAGTCATACCTATGGGCACGTAGTTGAATACTGGCTCTCTGTTTGCCCACTTTTCACTAATACAATCTCACATTCATTAACATATTTTTCCTTTCCAAAGCACAAGGATACCGCAAGATATTCCTGCAATGTTTCAGAAAAGAGAAAAATAAAGCATAGGGCACAAAGGGGCCTGATTAAGATCATAGAGGTGGTCAAACACAGAGCTGAAAATTAGACTGCTTGCTAAGTGCTTTAGATGCTGACCTTTCCATCTACTGAAAGAACCTGTTGGCCTTCCTGGGGGACCTGGGAGCTTCCTCTGTTCTTGTGCAAAATTAAGCCAAAAGACAGTTTCATTTTAAAAGTCTTCATTGGCTGAGCTATCTGTTTCCAACCCCCATATGTGCCTCTCCCTCCTCATTTCAACATCAGTACTGCTTTGCCCTCCTTCTATTCCTATGAATGTATCTGGCCTAAATACAGGTGTTCTGGAAGCAATTACAGCTCCATTGGAGCGGAATATGATGCATGGTAGCTCATTAGTGGTTTGCCCATATTAAGGGAATGACTCCTTGTTTCCCTTCTGACCTCACCTATTGTCTAGGAAATGAATGGATCTAGTAGTGAGAAAATTTGTTTTGGCAATGGGATCTGTATTTTCCGAGGCTCTGTTATGCTGAATTCTGCCCAGAAATACAAATCAAAGTAATTAACCAAATAAATCCACAAAAGAGCTTATTGTCCTCTATTTCGGTAGTAACTATACCCAGTCAAAGTCATCACGGGAAAAATCATTGTGCAAGTTTATTAGAAAAGTTACTCTTTTATACATTAAAAACATAACATTTCCATTGGAAATGGGAGAAAAAGCAAGTTATCACTGTCAGAGGTTCTTCTAAGACATATCCAAACTCGAGATATTCATCATGAGTTATGGGAAAGTTAATACTGCAGGAATAAATTAACCACAGCATTTTAATGGCTTTATTGTGTCACAGTTTCTAAAGCCCAACCAAATATCAGCTGGGAAATTCATATATGAGAGATATGCACTTAATGCCCTCAGTTATGGATTTTTTTTTTTTTTAAATCCCTTCTTATGATATAAGGGTCATTTAAAATATTCTACCATGAATATACAGCTTACTTATGGGTAGCACATTTCACCATTCTTACCCAGACAGAAGCCAGTTTAATCTTTCTTCCTTTTGCAGAGGAACAGTAGATACATAAGGATATTTTAGAAGGAATAAAATAGTTGAGAGAGAGAAAGAGAGAGAGAGAATATGTCAGTCTTTGACTATCTCTGTGCACAGGACTTCATCTAACACAGGCCCAGAGCTGTTAAACCTCCTGACTGGGCATAGCCACTTGCTCTATATGTGTTAACACAGTGGTGCACTTCTCTATTTCGTGTTATTTTCAGCTGCTGTGTTTGCCCAGGCCACTACAGCTCTGTAATTCACTTATCATTATCGTAAAGACACAGTTGAAAAGTCCCTCCATCAGAATCACAACTGTACCTGCCCTTAGCATAGCAGTGACCAAGCTGTCTTGGGTTAAAAATGGGGTCAGATACTAGGGGGTTGTGTCCTAACAGCTGTTTCAGCAGAAAGACATGGTTGTAGAAAAAGAAACCTAAGCAAAATCTCCCTTATAGAATGAAAAGGCACATTTATGACCTGACCTAGAAGGACAGTCTGGGCAGCCTGAGCTCTGTAATGGGGGCAAGCTTAGGGTGAGCCAAGGGATATATCCTTGTCCTGCCGAACTCAAAATGCCTTAGATTTAAGTAGCACCACAATTTCGCCCTCCATCCTTAAATTCTTTTTTCCCCATTTATATTCCCTACCTTTTCTCTATGCAACTGTCATGGCTCTTAGGCAGATAAATATCTTACATGCTTCTCAAGGGTGTCATACGCTATTTAGTATTTTCCCTCTGGTATCAGCACCTGTTAAGCAGGGAAATAAAGTGATTAGTCTTACATGTTTGGTTTCAAAAATTGATTTTAGGATACATCTCCTTATCACTGGTAGATTTGCCAACTTGAAATAATGATATTCTCTTTGGTGATAAGTTTTCTTGAAGAGTAGAAAGTACACTGGGAAATTTTTCTGGATTTCCCTTTCTCATGAAATTTTCTGTACCTATCAAACCATTTGTGACAAAGCTATCTGATATCATGTAGCCTTAGAGGAAATTTGTCTCTGCAGATCTAAACATGACTTAAGAGAAAAGTCCTGTGATGCAAGTGGGAAAAAA
This sequence comes from Ramphastos sulfuratus, assembly GCA_013399055.1. Classification (NCBI taxonomy): domain Eukaryota; kingdom Metazoa; phylum Chordata; class Aves; order Piciformes; family Ramphastidae; genus Ramphastos; species Ramphastos sulfuratus. The sequence continues at coordinate 73,114 of WBNM01000023.1, read as the reverse complement.
AAAATGTTTGACTACTGAATGTTCTTTAAATAACCAGAAAACTGTTTGTTTGGGAGGTTTTAATCTGAAAATAATCTGGTACTTTAATCAACCTAAACAGGCCTAATGATCAGATTGGATAAAAAAGCAGCACTATGCTACTATGAAATTACTTTAGTCCTAAGCTAGTGGTATTTCAAAGACCAACTGAAAACCAGATAGGTTTACTTGCAATAGGCCACTGATTACCTTTAAATTAGCTGAGTATTCCGTTGTAACAATGCATGTAAGTATTTCTAGAGACAATTATTGGTAAGCATATTGAAAGGGTCCTCAAAAAAATGCATCCATACAGAGCTCAGCCTAAACCACACGACCCTTTCTGCCCTCCTGCATCCACAATGTGCATTGTGTCTGATGCATCTTCAACTTCTGCCTTCTTAAGGAAGAATAGCTCTTGAACTACACTTTATACACCAAGAACATCTGATTCTTACATTGCTTCTTTACATGCCTTTGAAATATCGTATATTATGCATGAATTCTTGGTTCATCATGTATCTTGAGATCTCTTTGTATTTCGTTGTTTGTCTTCAATTTTGTATTTTTCTTATGTAAAATTCATCAAGGCTGTGTAAATATGAGGGGGGAAAAAATGGTTCCTTTTGCTTTCTCTCTTGGAATTCTAGAAGGTTACCTTGCCTCATTCTCAGCTGTAATATCTCTCTTGGGTTTAGTTTATAACTGGCGTGGTACTCCAAGAAAGAGGCAGTCTACCGTGTTTCACTTGACTCAGCCTTGAAGAGAAACAAATAATTTCTTTTGAACTAATGGAATTGGTTCCTTTAGCACCTGAATAAAATATTCTCATATTATCTTGCCTCGGTCAGGTTGTGACCATTAAATTACCTGATTTTTGCTGAGTGGACCTCTCAGAAGAGGCGAAACCAGATTACAGTGGGTCATTCTGGGGCTCTGAGGTATCACATAGCTCTTGTACTGAGGTCCCTTGTCAGTCGTTCATGTAATAGACCATGGGTTGGAAATAAGCTTTCGTTGATACAGGAAAAAGCACTTAACTTTGGAGGAACAGAATGCTATGAGAATGATATGAGAATGACCCACATCCGGGTATTTAATTCCTTTTTTTTTTTTTTCCTTATGTTTGAAATCAAAATAGGACTTTGGTAAATCTAAAACAATCCTGCTGGCCATGTTTGATAAAAACTAGTGTTGCATATTCTCGTGCATGCCATACAGCCAGTATCAGCAGGTCACCTGTCTCCTGAGAGCTGTAATCAACTGGCATATATTAGAGAAGCTTTGGGCATGTTCTGCTTTAAACTGAACCCAGCACAGACAAGCCGGTACATCAAAGAAGCCACAGTCAGCTTCACAATATCTTTTTTCCTTACACTGCGGTTAACATCAGATCAGGAAATCCCCTGAGCTGCAAATAGTTGGAAGCTGGAAGAGCACTCAGGGGAAAAAAAAACATATGAGAGTGGATTGTTCCTGTTCTTTCTTAGGCATCTGTTTGTAGGCACTGTTGCAGTTGGTCTCCTTTGAGACACAAGTGTAAATGCATTCCTACAAAACTTTGAAAGAGTGCCTAAGAAGCTAAGGGAGCAGAGCAGAAGGAAGTCAGTGTCATGGGGCTGTTAATGCAGTGGTACCTCTATAGCAGTGACAATGGTGGCAGAGCTTGTCAACTCAGGTGGGAAGGCAGGATCAGCTCTTGCAGGTAGTATTCCCTCCCTGTGGAAGAGCAGGAGGTGGGCAGGCTTAGCTTTTTTATTCTGCTGATGGTCACCATCTTTACATTTTCTTTTTTTTTTTTTTTAATCAGGGGAAAGGCTCCCTTTGTCTCCTCCCATCATTGTAGCTAACACAGCAGCTTGCCACACAGTGGGGAAATGAAAGGGTCTGTGCAGTTGCAGGGCACACACTATGCCTTGTCAGTGGAAAGCCATGTTCTTGTCAGGATAGCATTAGTCCAAGTAATGCAGGTGAGATGGATGGAGCCAGTACAGCTTTTTTCATGTTAAGTACTGAACAGATATTAGTAAGGACAAAACCTACAGGAAATGAGAATTATGCTGCAGTAGTAGAAGTTTTCTATAGAAATAGAGGTATTTTTGAAGAAGCAATTTCTTTTCCTCATTTAGAGAATAAAAGAAACTTTTTTTTTTTCCTGAGAGCAATTTAAATACAGTGAAATCAAAACCATTTACTGAGAGATTCCTCAGAGTGATCAATGTCTGGTTCCAAGAAATGGCCAACATGATCTCCTAAAACCCATGTACCACATCCTGTTTAGCAAGATTGTCCAGCTTCTGCCCTGAGGAAAGTTGCTTCTTCAGGTTGGTGATGCAGCAAAGGTATTAAGATGTTGAGAGGTGTCAGGTTTCCTCTTTTCAACAGGTTTCAAAAAGATTCAATAGCACCAGGGCAACAAGTGCTCTTATTAGAAAGCCCAAATGGAAGTCTTGAGTAGATTCCTGGAATGGCCTTGTGGATAGCACAGAATGGGGACAGTCCCTGGACCTCTGCCTGAGGTTCAAAACTATCTGGGACAAACGAGAGTGAGCCGTTTGTCAAATCCATCTCACCCTTCCTGGAAGGCCAGCACATGGAGGGTGCTGCAAAAGGGATCTTTCATTATAAAACATAGCTTAAGGTATTGAATCTATGGCTGAAACCCAGCCTACTCATGAGAGATGCTAAGATTTTGTGCCATGACAAAGTAGAAACTCTTTTCTCAAGGTTTTTACATCCTGTTTGTATTTCTTCCTTTTAAGTATAGAGGGATTAAAATGAAATCCAGGCCAGAACGTACAATCTAAAATACTGCTTTATTTTTGGAAGAGAGATTGTGGGAACGCTGACTCAGCTGCTAGAATCAGTGCCTCCCCTGGCTCTGAGACCAGAATTTAAGTAGTTAAGTGAGACACACTGAAAGAAGGAGCACAGAGGAATTTGCAAGCCAGTGGGAAGTGCACCTGGGATAGGAAAATTGTTCAGTGGAAGCGTTGATGGTAATTAACTCTTTCAGTCTGTTGAACCTTGAAAGCCAGAGATACAAAGTAATAGCAATCAAATGTTATTAAACATGTCAAGGGTCTCAATAGATAATCATATACAATCAAGCTCCAATAAGAAGCAGAAAATTATTAGATCCAAGTCAAAACAGATGTAAAAGGAGATAGTCAAGCCAGCAGGGAAAAAATCTTCAGCATATCTACTTATTTCAAGGTGAAATGGAGTTTACTAAATAAATAAGGTGACTAAAAAGCGACAAAATCTGGTCTCTGAAGCAATCAGATGATATGCTTTTTGGGAAATGTCATTATGTATCTGTTTAACACCATTTCAAAGCTCATAGTTATAATGTTGCCAGGGTGCCATCAACCTTAAAGTAGAAAACAATAGTTGTTGAAGAGCTTCCTGAGAAACAGCTTTTAAGCCTAGAAAACTGAGAATAAAGGTTTAATCACAGATCAAGTTAAGAAGGAAGAAAATAATGAAACAGAATTGCAGTGTAGACAGAATGTTTCAGGATTTAAAAACAGTCCCAGAGAATAGCTGCAGATAACATTTCAGCTTTATTTTTTATTCAAAAAGGTGTCAGCACATAAATTAGGAGCCCTATTCCACCATGACAGGATATTGGGTCACTAATACAGAGAAATAAACTACTAGCAATATTTTCTGTTCAGTAAACGGGAGTGAATAGAGGGGCATTTCTTGATCAGTAACTTTCCAGCAACTTGAGATAGGTCTTGTCTTTGTGCAAGCATGTAGCCAGCTAATACAAGAGTTGATCCAAGCTTTTTGAGCTGAAATGGAAGAGAGAAGATAGGCATTGACCAAGGCAAAACTGAAAGTAGGACTGAATGTGGGTGCCTTAGAGCCTGTTTTTTTCAGTTGATTTAAAAAAAAAAAATCCAGTATAATTTGCCTTTACAAATTCTTCCTCATTGTGAACTCTTCTGTATGGTATCGCTACTTGAATGATGATGCAAAACCAGAAAAATGTGTAATATTGTTCTCTTTCAACCAGAGTCCTCAATTCTCACCTAACATTGTTGGTATGTTGGAGAGATTTGAAATTCTGGGCTCTGGGGAGACAGTTTTCAAATGGAGTGTTGGTGGAGTAAGCTGCCCCTCTGTGTGAACTTCTGTGACAGTGTCCAGAACCACTGCCTCCTTCAGCCATCGCTCCCAGCATAATGAGACCTGAAGCAGAAAGCAAGCTGGCTTCTGCCTGCCTGGTGTTTTATGCAAAACACTTGCAGAACATAAGCATCATAACAAGAATAGGCAAAACTGACTTGTATACTGGGGAAAAAGCCCTAGAGGGCTAACTGTGCCTGCTAGTGACACTTGCCCTAACTGGAAACTGCATTTCTATTGATTAACCACAAAGGAGTAAGGAGGCAGAGTGCTAATACATCCTGAGGGCATTGATTAAAGAAATCAATGCTGTCACATATTTATGCCAGATTTTGTTTCTTGGCATACCTCGTATTTTACGGTTCTGTGGTTACACAAAAGCCTGGTGAGAACATTGCTGCTTCAAACACTCACTGCTGAACACGAATTTTGCCTGAGTTCATGTGGCTTCATGGGCTTTAGCAGCAGTAAGTTCAGTCAAGCTTAGCTCCTGCTCTTCCACTTTGTAGGGAATTTATCCCAAACCATTTCTTCTGCACCAAGAAATACATTAACCTTAGCCAGCAAGTAAGGCGCTGTCAGAGACGACAGGTTGTTTCGTTCCTTACTCTTTGCTACGAAAGGAGCAGCATGAAAACACATTTAGGCTGATACATTTTTCAGGCCTTTTACAATATGTACACAGCTGCTTCACTTGACAGAACTATCCAAGTATTATAAAGCATCTAAACATTGCATCTTTATCTCCATCCTGGACTAACAGGCAAAAACATTTTTATTCCCCACCAGAGAACTTCAGCAGGTATTATTTGTCTACAGCTAAGTCTTCTACAGAAGTTCATTCTCACATTGTGAACTTGCTTTAGGCAATTTGTAATTCTGACGTGAATTTGTAACATTGACTGTATGTGAGTAATGTAGATGACCTGGTTGCACAAAATACTCCATTTCTTTCTATACAGAAACTGAAAGGGCCCATGGTCTTCATGTCTATGAACATAGTTCTTCATCAGGGAAGTTCAGGCAAGAGACAAACTCTAGTAGTGATTTTGGTAGGAACAGCTCCAGAGCTGGTGCCTTGTATTTCATGAGAAGATTCCCTTGATATCCAGATCAACACAACCAGACAGACAATGTACAATAGCACCATCTGGTGACTCTCAATAATCATAGTGTCGCCCCCAATTCCCAAAGACAGGATCCACTGCAAAAAGAGAGAAAAATAAGAGCATGCATATTCTATGAAAAGGCAGAGGATTCAGTAAGAAATTATTTGAAGTTAAAGAGGCTGTCACCTCCATAGATGTGCAATTTTCATACTGCACGAAATGGTAACAGCAAAGGAGATGGTTCATAAAGAATTCAGGGGATCTATTTTTAGTTACATACTGTGTGATTTTCCACCCCCACTCGAGTAGATTTCAACATTTAACAAAATATTTGAGAATTCATCCCAGACCAAAGGAAACCATACCTGGCCAGTATTTAATGACCAAACATTCTGCACCTATGCAGCTCAAATGAACTGGGTCACATTTATGTTTTCATTGTAATCTTGTAGAGTCTCTGGGTGGAAGAGCCAGATGTAGGAACATTGTTTGATGAGGTCTCTAGTGAAATAACCTCAGAAGATATCCTTAATGGGTTTGATAGATATACCAGATTCTTTCATTTTGTTTGTTTCCTTTCTGACCTAGCCCAATCTGTGAGCTGAATTTAGCAAATACACAAACTCTGTGTGTTTACTTCCCGCTCTGAATGGAGGTTGCATGAAGCCTTGTGATTAAAGCCAACATCTAGGCAATGTGTGATACTTGGGTAGCAATCAATCTACTGAAACAGGAAAGACTGAAAGGTTTCCTGTAGAGCACAGGAGAAGAATGAAAAAGTCAAGGAGTTTCTTTGTGTAGTTATATGGTGGGATATAATTTGAAAAAGAGTTTACAGGAGAAACACTGAAGAAAAAAAATCAACTTGCTGTTACTGCAGCTGTGTTTATCTTCTTCTGCAAAAAATCTGGAATAGTTGAGCACAATAAAAAATTCTGCAGAGCCAAAGCCAAAGGAAAAGGCTTGGGAATTTAAGTAGCAGTCCTGGAGCTGATGAGAAGTCACCGGAGAGTGAAGTCAGTAATTACAGGGTCATTGTGTGTCTCTTGGGTCTGAATGATACCCTTAATGCATTTTCTGTTGCACATGGATCCCAAAAGATTTCCATTTCTCAATTCAAGTCAGGCTGGACGTGAGTTTGGTTCTGTGCCATGAATTCTTTACTGACAGCACTGTGTGATTTTGCATTGGCTGGAAACAGTGTCTTCAGGTGCTTCTTTCTGTATCCAATCTTGCTCAAGGCTTCATATGAAGGGACACTTTTTCTGCACAAGATTTTCCACTTCAGTATGTCTCAAAACTATAAAGAAACCATTTTGAGCTGTCTTGTGTGTTTAAGAATAAATTATTGTCCTTTTGAGTTATTATATATGAACCTAGTATTGCAACAACCTGTAGCTGGCAGAAGCTGAGACTTTTCTAAATCAAAATAAAGAACTAATAATCCTTGTTGTGCTGTTCAGCTATAGCCAAGTTAATGATATGATGATGAAAATAAACAAGCTGTTTCACAAATTGGCTGTAGCACACTATGGAACTTATAATGCTCCACTTGTGATTGGCCTTTCCTGCTGATTTTTCCATTTCTTGGGCAGCAGAGCTTCTTCCATGTTGTTTGCCATCTGAAATAGAAATTTCAGAGACCGACTGTGGCTCTGTACTACTGATAGATGTGTATGTGTGTGAAAGAAGCTTTACACATCATTACATCCTCTGAGGATGTGAGCCATACAAATCTTTTGGGCTGTGCCAGTTCCTTCTTTTGCAGAGAAAGACAGACAGAAAATGTTTGTGTAGATGGAGAAGATTTCTTCAAGGAGACAGAACTTTATTTTTGTTCTCTGATGTCATCCTCTGGTGAGCTCTTGACTTCTTTCCTGGGATCCATGCAACATCATTTTGAATACAGAGAGCCATTTCAGGATGATGTATTGCATCAAAACAATTGGAACGAGCAGAGGAATATATTCTGGTTGCCACTTTTTTCTGGTCCCATGTGTGCTCACATCCCTCATGTTCCTTTGCTAAATACACAGGGGAAGAAGTATGTAGGTGTAAATATGTATTATTTATTCATTAAGCTGAGAGTGAGGTCTGACACATAGATGATTTGCAGCATTTCCAGCATCTTACTATAGGGAATATATTCAATGAGAAAATAAGCATTATTTTCTTCTCTTTAACAAATGGCAAAATTTTAGAAGGAAGTACAGCAAGTACTTGTGAATATAAAGCACCAGCCACCAGGCCCTCATATTGTTTACCTCCCCTAAGACACATTCACAGAGTCAAGTTAGCACCCAGAGCATTGGGATGTTGGAACAGAGATTTACAGCCAGCAAATTATTGCTCTTCACATAGTACATGAGAGGTCTGGCAGTGTTGCAGTGGTTATTTCTGCTGCTGTTTTAATCTTTTATCTGTTAAAAATATTTCGGAAATCCCCTCCTGAATCAGCTTGCATCCTTACATACTAAAATATTCAAACAGACACAGGATACTCTTCCCAGAAGAGTTTTGTTCCCTTGACTTGTAAACTTAACATTGTATATTCTGTCATTTTTAAATAGCATAGTGATGTCCTCCAAAATCCTAACCATGCTTATGACTGAAAGGAGAAGCAACCTCACAGGTATTACTGCTTTGAACATCAGGACAGAAAGCTGTGCCTGGTAAGATGCTCATATAGAGAACTCTAATAAGCTCCTGCACAACCATGTAGCTGCTCTGCTGCATGGGCTGTGCAGTGCACTGGAATGTGCACAGGCATGACAATGCCTTGTTCTCATGATTGATGGAAGGTGTTAATAGCTGCTGCATCTTGCAGGGAGTGCTAATGTAACCCTTATATTTCTATAATCACTTAACTCCGGAGCAGTCTTTAATATTTCAGTATAATTCTTCTCATCAATCCAGACCTGTTTTTCCGATGGATTTTTTTTTCTGCCTCACTTTCTGAACCTAATAACTAGACTGAAAATCAAGGAAATTGCTGTTCACATGGGGAGACGACTAGTTAGGAATTCAACCTGTTACAATTAAAAACAGGACCTTCAATTAATGTATGTTCCAGCTCATTTTAGTTTTGCAGTCCTCTAATGATAAGTAATTTTTGAGAGATAGTTTTTAAAGAACAGAATTTTGAANGTAGATCATCCAGAAAATCAGGACCAGGTCAGAGATTGTCTGCTTCCTTTCTCCAGCACCCAGAAGCCTGGGAAATTCCAAAGCCTCTAACGGCTTTGAGACCATTGACAGCAACCCCACCTCAAGCTTTGGGTACTGTCTGATAATATTTTGTGAGTAAATACCTAAAGCCTCTTTGAATCACTAATTGCCTTCTGCCATAAGCAGAAAGGAGCTTCCTGCATCCATCTAGTGGATAAGCAGGATAATTAACTGCAAGCAGTATAAGTGACTGCTAAAATCTTCCCTTCCAGTAAAAATGTTTGCTTGTGCTGGTTACCTCTTAAAGTGTTCCAGTTTTGCCTGTTCCCTGTATGTATAAATTTCCAGACCGTGCGTTTTGAACCTTTTAAATAAGTTTTCTGATGAGGTTTAATGTTAATAAACAATTTTCATAGTTATTAACAATCTCTGCCTGGATATCAAAATTAATATAGACTATTAATTTTGCAATCATTTTGTAACAGTTGGTGGGAAAAGTGAAGAAGCAGAGATCATTTATCCATGGTATAGTCCTAAACCCTTAAAAACGAGGGTTTCTGTGGTCAGAAATAGAGACATATCACACACTGAATTTCTCAAGCTTATAAGCAATTCACTGAAAGTCAAAAGTTTATTGAAGGGTGGCTGCAATTTGAAGTGGTCTCCCCTAAAGTATTATTAGCATTTGATGGACACTGATAAACGTTACAAAATCAACTTTCAAAGCAAAGGAATAATTCAGCCAACAGTTCAACTGATTTTGCTTCCTGATACATCCCCTCATAAAAATAATATCCTTTTGATGGATTTTTTTACAGAATAGAGTACTGTCACTGAAAGAGAGAAGCAAAATATTTCTGGCAGTATTTTCTCATTGCTGAAAAGCTTTCAAGGAGGAGAAAGTCACAGCACTGTGATGCAGTGAAATAATTAATACCTAAGACACAATAGAGCAGAAATAATAGGTGGGTTTTGGCTGAAATACCCAGTGCCATGACATGGGTTATTTCTTCATGTAAACAGAAATATTTTGGAGTTGATTCTTCAGGAAAATCCTAGCTGTCCTTGGTTTTCCACTCATCAAAAGCTATTAAGTAAAAAAAAAAGTGTGGTGTCTCTTTTTCCTCTGTGCAGCATCATTTTCTACCTCTAGGTTCTGCTGATGACTTTGGGTAGCTAAAGTTTCATATGAGACTGTTCTGAAACTAGTTTTGCACAAGCATTTCCCTTAGCTTCAATCCTTGTCCCCTTTCTCTTGAATAATTTAGCAGTGCAGATAACTTGTTGGCATGAACCTGACACCTTTGTCAAGAGTTTATCTACCTCTTTTCTGCAGTAATCCCTTATGACTAGCTAATCTTTTCTTTCAACTCCTTCCATGAACATTTGAACCCTCATATTTCCTTGTTGCTACAACTCTACCGATTCAATCTCTGCTGAGTATCTTATATTTTGAGGACAAAAACTTCTCGTAAAATGTTAATGGTGTCTGTCTTATTTCCCCATAAATGCTGAAACAACTGTAATGTTCTGTGAGCTTGTCTAACCCAGGAAACTAGCACATAGTAAAGTAAGGTTTGAATTTACAGTTCTTCACTTCTCACATACATGTTTTTAAGGACTACGCTGAGTAATGGACAACTTCTCCTACTAAGCATGAAGTAAGCTAGCATGAACTTATTCATCCACAGAGCTTTAGAAAGTAGTAACCAGGGCAATGAAAACCCACAACTATCTACCTCCTGTAGTAGGGAAACCCTACACTGATAAGCATCTTCTTTCCTGTCTCTAAGAAGGTTTTATTACTGTGGCAGGGAGTTGTGTTCAAGTACTCCATGCATGTCCTGTCAGGTACACACCAACATCAAATAATGTAAACTCTTTTTCTGGGATATTTTAGTCTTTTTTTTTTTTTTTTTTTTTTTTCAGATTAGTGTTCCTTTAAATTGAAAGCTTGGTTTGCAGTGAACTGATGTGCATATTAATGAATTTCTGCTTGTACTTCCTTTGAAAAGGCATTTCTTGGGAGGGCAGTCAAGGAAAAGACACGTAAGAATATTTTCATTGGGTTTTTTGTTGTAACCCAAAACACTGGGGTTTTTCACTGCAAATCAAAATTTCCCATGAGAATTGTGACAAAATTTGAATATTTTTCATTTTCAGCTGCATTTTTAATTAAAAGGTCACATTTTGCAAACAGCTCAAGCTTTACCATCTCTATGCCTCAGTTCTCGCTGTGTCATTTGGGATTATAATTCTTTTCTATCTTTTTGTTTCCCCTGCCTATTTGGATTACTGTGTGTTGATAGGAGAATGGGATCCTGAACTCAGCTAGTATATAAAGTTGCTACCATAATGCAAATCAATATTAATAAATGAGCACCAATTCCCTTCCATTTTCACTCTTTACATTTCACATTTCATGTTTCAGACAATATGCTCTTGAAGTTACTTCTGGACTTCCTCTACTCCTATAAATAACACAATATTTTATTATATCATCTATAATCATCGTTAAGCCCCCCCCCACTCCCACCCTAATCAATGTCTCCTAAGAGTATAACCTTATAATTATTTTCTGTTCCCTGTTGCATTACCTTAAGCTTCCTGCTGGAAAATGTATCACCCGTTACTTGCACATAAGCCTAATTAATTTCATCAAATTATTTTTAAATTGTTGGCTTGATTCCATCACATTTGTTGCCCCTCTTACTTGATTCCAATAAATTTTGTTCCCCTTTCAAAATATACTTGTTGCCAAGTTTACTTATATAATATAAAATGTAGTCCCTAAATCATCCTTGATGGGACCAATCCTATTGCCTCACTTATCCTTTTGAAACATTGCCTGTGACTTATTTCTTGTCACTCAGCAGCCTTTCCTGGAGCCAAACGAATAGGCTTTCCCACTTAGCAAGTACACTGACATTGTAGATTAACCTTTTGTGTGGTATGGCTTTGAAATTTGCATAATTTATATCATCTACCTCACCTCTGTCTGCTAATTCGCTAACATGCTCGGCAATGTCACACGCGTCCCCCACGGGAGTGCGGGGGGAGAATTGCCATGTGCACTGAGTTCAGCTGCACATCCCCATGGTTCTTCTGTGGGGCAGCTCTTAACTCCACCTGGAGATAGTAAATGGTAAATAAAACACTGCACCTCATTACCAGAGAAAGCAAAGAAATCCAGAATAGGGTTGCTAAATATTTCGGCAAAGATTTGATTTCCGTTGTTTTCAGAAGGAGAGGCAAAGGGAGGATTGACAGTGCTGTGGTGAGTTAAATGAAAGCAAGACATGACCCAAACCATGCTGCAAAGCTAAGCAGAATTTCAAATGGAGAATTTACAGATAATTCGAGAGGAATTTTGCCACTGCACTAGCTGCACATTTGTCAGGATGCCACAGAAGGTTAACCTTCCCATGCTGCCTAAGAGATCTAAAGCAGAAGGGCCTGATACCTCATGAGCTCATCAGATATCAGGTAGCTCTTGAAATTGACAGGTCTTTTTTGCATCATATCACTAAGCTGGAGCATCTTTATTTTTAGTGCTATCAGGTTTGGCTTACTGAGATGCTTCTAGCAGAAATACCCAGTTTCTACAGTGAGAAATTGGAACAAAGAAAGGTGGTAATTTTTTGAAAGGAGAGAATCGATTAATAAATTCTCCTGGATTTGCTCCAGGTCCAACTTTACAGTCATGTCTTTGGAAGCACTGTCATCTACAAGCAGTCAGGATCCCCAGACAGCTCAGGATAGCTCAGCATGTGAATTATAGACTTCAGCCTTGAGAGTATAAATGATGGTCAGGAACAAGAGGGCAGATACAGAGTGATAATCGTTCCAACTTTGAAGTTAAGTCAGTACTGTATTGCTTCATTATAGTGCAGCAAATCAGCAAAGAAGTCCATTTAATTCTTGTTGTAACTTCCCTGGTTGTTAAAATACACTGTCTTTCCCCAGCACCTTCATGCTGTTTCAACAATAAACATTTGAACAGCTATCGCAGCACACAGACATTAGGAAAGCAGAGCAATCCACATTATAAGCTCATCCTTAGAAAGCATTGAGTCAAGATGACAAAATGTTCTGACACACTAGGAAAATGCACTTACAGAATTAGTTCATTGCCCTTTGTTAATAAACTGATATGATGCTAGATCATAGCATAGAAAACAACTTGAATTTAGTGACTGAAAACTTTTTAATGGCAAGGAGTAGAATGCAACCAGCTAGGTATAATTGTCCATACTTGGAAAGACAGGGAAGACAGAACAGGAGGTTTTCTGTTCTGACAGCAGTGTGAAAATCTTTAAAAGCTAACACAAGGGAAACCAGCTGCACAGAAGGTTGCAAGATTCTGATTCGTAAATACAAATCAAATATTATATAAATGTCCTGATACATTAGCAGACAAATGGGCAGGCTCACTAATCAATCCTATGTAAACCCTGATATTTGTATAGATATAGCTATATAAACATACATAAAGAATGCATTAAATGTACAATTTAGTTCCTATAAATCTGGAAAAGCAGTCAAGTATGAGCAGTGGTTGTAGTCTACTGAGCTATAGCCCCTGCAGCTAGTCACAAAAGCACCGAGATGATTATTTCTCAGAAATGCTCTCTGGGGTTGTAAAATATGTTTTGCTTAATACAATGATGGTAGAGCTTGGGGTCATGGGGAGAGTGAATAGTGGGCTTTGTAATGAACCTTAAAAAGAGAAGCACTCTCAGAGTTTCATCTTTGTACATCCTGACACAGATCAGTGTTTTCACTGCATGCATTTCAGCCCTAGCTGTCAAACTGAAGCCCAAACACATGCACCCATGCCCTCACACACATACACAAAAACCAGCTCACACTAAAAATCCATTTAAATACTGGTTCTCCCTCTTAATAATCTCTCCCCTTTGTGAAAAGTCTCACTTTGGGATAATCTCATTATAGGGTATCTACTCAACAGGTTAATCTTCTCAGTTACCTCCTGAAGATTTTGTCATCTTTTAATCTGGAATACAATCGGATAACATCTACAGATCAATATCTTCTTTGTAGTTGTGCTCCAAAGGCTATGAGAGCTGTTCATCCATCCAGTTCAAATGCCTCATTAAGCATTTCTTCAAACTGCAAAACCCTTCCAGAGATATCATGCCTTCATTTGGTATACATTCAATATAATATTTCTTAATTCACTCAAGTGTTTTAATGTCTGTCACAGTGACTGTTCCTTCCTTACAGCCAATATATTTCCTTAAAATAAACTTAACAGCTCCTACACATTTTCAATGACTAGTACATTAATTTGAACAAGCTTTAAGTATATTATATCAGAACATTTCTTACGATGCACTGTCATATTTACTGCACATTTCAACACGAATATGGCATCTTCTCATTTGTTAGCTTTATGTCTCTTGTGACAGTAAATTAAAATGATCCGTTGAACTCTGATTTTCTCTTCTTGCATTCATTTCCTAACATAATTACTTTCCAACATTTTATTGACTTTTTTTCACATATATTAAGATGTTTGAAATTAGGAAAGAGAAAAAAAAAAAAGAGTAAGGTTACATGCTGAACATTCATTGCTTTGTGTATGCTGTTAATCATTCACTAGAATTTGGATGCATTCACAGAAATTGGAATGTGTTTCTTTTCAAAATAGCACTGATAAGGGAACGTTTCCTTCTGGGGGCAAATAGCCTCATGACAAAAAGAAAGAATGGGTAATATTAGGAAGACATGTAGAAAAAAGATAAATGAAGAAGTAAGACTAACACCGAGTGTGTGTGTCACTCAAAAAGGAGTTAAAAAAATACATTTGCCATTTCGCTCTTTTGTAAGCTTCAGTGATTAAGAGTCTGAAAATATACCTGGTCTCAATTTACACAGCAAGGTGTTTATTAGTTTGTCAGATCTCACATAGGCAGAAGCTAATTTGCTTGTAGGATATGTTGTAATTATATCACCAAATACTTGTTTTAAGGGATTCGGTTTTAATTTCTTCCTCCTTGATATCGTCACTTAATTACAACACAGTGCGATTGATTAATTGCAATTACAATACTTTTGTTTCTGAGAATTCACCTACAAAGTACAGGAGACTACTGGAGAGTGCACGGGAAATAGATGTGGGATTTAGCTTATGAGGCTGACAGAATATATTCAGAATTTATACCTGTCTTCTTTAGGTAGAAATACAGCATGTGCTGTACTGGTGAAATGATTCTGTGTTCGCTTCTCCCCTTCCATCTCAGTTTATTATGTGTGTGCGGAAAAAATCTCTAATGTCTCTCTATGCTCACTTGTCAATACTCTCTTAATGACCCTGATCCACAACTCACTGAATTCAATGAAAAGATTTCTCCTGACTTCAGAAGCCTTTGGACTTAACTGGTTATGAGCTCATCTTTCTTTCTGATCTGCAAGTTACCTCAGTCCTTAGAGAGCAGTACAGATAGTCATAATAACGGAATCAGCATGGGCTCCTCACCTCTGCTCACCGCCTGAGCTATGGCAGCTCTGCCCAGAAGAGTTGATAGACATCAGAATCTGCCAGGTGATGCCCAAATTGCCTTGCTGTCTTTGTCTGGGTAATTTCTCCAACAAACACAAAGGTTAGAGGCAGGCTAATAGCAGGAGAGACAATCAATGTCAACAGAAAGCTTCTCCAGAGGGTTTAAGTAGCAGTTAAGTGAGCACAAGAGAGACAAAAGGATATAAGCATTGCGATGTTAACACAAAACCTGGCTTTTGGGGACCTTCAGGAATCCACACAGCCTTGTATTAAGTCAGAAGCTGCCGGTAATAAGAGCAGGTTAGCCTTCGTGCAGTTCTGTCCTAACCCAATGATATTTCCTATCATCCTACAAGTAGGGCGGGGGCGGGGGGGGTGAGGCGAGGGGGGCGCAGGGAAGGGATGGTGAACTACACTCCAAGTCATCGTGAGACCATGCCATAAGCTCAACCACATAACAGTCTATTAGAGGGGGAGAACTGCAAAATCAGAGTAGCTGTAGGACACGTTCATGGGACAACGTTAAGGAGAGATACAGTTCTCTGTGCTCTCCTTTGCCCCTGTCCTAGCGCACCTGGGGCAAGAGGCAGGAGAATGGGGAGCTGCCGTCTGAACCCAAACATCCGAATTCTATCAGAATACCTTTCAGGTCTCAATATCCTTTTTGAGGATCTTGGTTTTCAAGTTTTAGTTTCTAAAGCAATTTACTGTGATGATTAGTAAAACAATATAGGAGTCTTCTTTAACTCACCATGAAAAGGTTGAGCTTTTAAATCTAATGAAATTTAATTACAGCATTAACATTGTACAGATACTGATTTCAATTCACAACACCAGACTCATAGGATGCAACTTCAGAATTAACTCTGTCCTAACTTATCCTGGTTTATGTGGTGAATTTTCTCTGTAGACAAGAAGGAAATATTCTAGTACTAAATTCACAGTTAAGATGCTGCTTTAACATATTCCTGAATAGTGCACTCAGCAGAGTTCAAGCAGCTTGACATTCAAAATTAATACTATAAATATGACCCTGAAAATGTCTGGAGTTTTAAAGAAGTGGGCCATTAACTTTTACAATGTCGACCTATTCACTCTTACATCAGTTTAATTAGTGCACAACATTAGACATAAGAGTAAATATCATATGGGCAAGCACAATAATCATTGTTGGCTTCAAACAGATGAACTTTTTGATGAGCTGCAAAGCATTAAAAAAGCCACCTACACATTGCCCACACGTACCCTGTCAACAAATACACATCAACATAAAGCAGAAAAAAGCTGCAATCTATCAAAGTTTTAATATTCATCATCTGAGGCTAGTGTGATTGCATTTGCATGCCTTTGCTGTTTTTTGTTTTTTTTTATCCCCAAGGACAAAATGAGGGGAAAAAAGTGTGGAAATGTAAAAGAAAGTGCTTTGAAGCTTCCAAATTGTTTTGATCATATGTCTGAAATGAATCAACGGTTACTTAGTGCAACTGTGTGTTATAGGACATTGCCTATGCCCTCTGGAAATAAATCAAGATGGACATTAATCAATAGCTGAATGTGCACAGAAAAGCAACTGCAGCCCTTCCTGTTAGCTTCTTGGACAAGGGATCTGCCACCAAACAGACAAAAACTGTCAGGAGTTCAATGCAATCCAGAATCTTTTTCACTCTCTCGAAAGAGGAGGGTCTTTGCTATCCACATATCTATTACTTTTCAGTGCCAAAAATAGAAAAATCTGATAAATGCTTGCTCTAAATTGCTATAAAACCTAGCATACATTCCTTTCCAAACATACATATTAATATTCTTTTCCTGACTTGGGCTCAAATCCACTCCTTGGATCTGGTTTTGTATCTTCTTCTGCTTGCTCCATTCTGTTAGCCAGAATTTGCCCTAAACTTTAGACTTTCTCTTCAAATTGTTTTTACAGCAGCAGAAAGGGGCTCGAACTTCAGAAAAACTCAACCTTCCCTGCAACACACCAAATGATTTCTGCTTAGTGATATGAGAACATCCAATATCCTGCAAAACCTGTCTGTCTGAATGGGTCTCAGGGTAACATCCAAAGGGTTATGAGCTTCTGTTATTCTGTGTTTTACCTTTTGCAATAGGTTGTGAAATGGGTCCTGACATTGTTTCAGCTGTGACATTGTAGCTTGAGTTGGAACCGCTGGCCTATGAGATTCTTCATTAATGTCAGTTCAACAACATCTTTTCCTGCTCTTCTCTGCAAAATTTTATGAACTCCACCAGCCTATCTCAGAGAAGACACAATGTGCAGATACAGGCAATAAAAGTGATTAGCAGCCTGGAGAGGCTTCTGTTTAAAGGGAGACAGAAAAAGAATAGACTGTTTAATCTGGAGACTTGTGGAAGGGACAGAGGGAGACAGGTACATTCAGTGGGACAGGCGAAAACGCATCTGTTGCTTATATTTACCCTCTCACATAATGAAGTCACAATCAATTGATCTGAAAGGCAACAAATTAAAAGCTGATAAAAAAATAAAACACAGCAAAATCCACAGCAGAACTAACCAAAGTGAAATGTCATTGAGGATGAAAGCTAAATTCAATCCAAAACCAGATTAGATATGCAAATAATGTGAAAGTGGGTAGTTATACTACTGAGAAACACAATTGGTTTTATTAATATCAAGTGAAAATTACTGTGATATAGGTTGTAAGTCAACTGCCACTAATAAGGCTCAGAAGAATTTTCCCCAGGATCATTTTCCTCTGGACTAGGCAGACTAAAGAGCCAATAACTCCTGTGTTCTTCCAGCAATTACAGCCATGCTTTTCACTGTAGATATATAGTTATGTTGCAGGGTGGAACAAAGTTTGCATATATACTCAGTATAGAAAACAATGTCTGGAAACTAATAGCTCTGTGCACCGTGGAACCAATGAAGCTTCATGTAACTGTCTTAAATCAGACCTGCTGCATGAATTCTCTTTTAATACCACTTTTCTCATCAAGTACAAAAGGAGGTTTTCCTTCTGTTTCTCCAAAAAGCTAACTTTCTAGGAAAAATATTCTTGGACTGGTCACACACTGTAACTCAATGGGAATATTAATAGAGTTTCTCTACTCTCCTTGTTTACCTATAGAAAGCTTACAGGACCTTAACACCTATTAGATTAGCCAATGGATATAAAATGGATATAAATATATTTAAAAGAGACCAATACATCAAAATGCACACGGAATGTAATTGCATAAGCATTACAGTGAGAAACCAGGACAGAAGCATTAATATGGGAAGTGCACTCCAGCCCAGCCACTTACCTCCCCCACACTCCCCAAAAAAGCATTCAGTAACAGCAGATTGCAAAGAGCAATCATGCCAGCCACAGGTTGGCAATCACATCTTCTCCAAACAGCAATCATGGCTCCTACTGATGGACAACAACATGTAAGAAACTGTCATTTTGATATTTAAAATCGGTGGTGTGTAAAACACTGACTGTCAGACTCAGATGGTGTGGTCTGAGTTACTGGAGAAGAAACTGCTGGATCTGAAATGGACCCTACAAGTCAAAATATGGTTGGGATTTTTTGTTGTTGTTGATTTTGTTTGGTTGGTTTGGGGGATTTTTTTGGTTTTTCAACATTATTTGTCTACTCTGACACTGTATTTCAGCGAGCAACATTTGGCTTTAGGACTTCAAAATTTTGGGTTTTCTCCCAAGCTCTCCTTATAAGGTATTTCTTCATTGTGTAGGGACAAAAAGGTGTATTCCTGGCTTATTCCCTAAGAGCTGAAAAGAAAGTTGTCTAAGCCACTTTTCAGGAGAGAAAGACTATGTTAGCACCATCTTTCCTGTCCTCTTCCTATATATAGCACTGCTGTAATGATGGTAATGTGATTGGTGATGCTGAAGACAGATTAAGGGCTTGACCTAGTCAAACTTTATGGTTTCCCAGCTGGCAGTGAGAAATTACTTCCTGTGTTCCCAGTGCCAAAGAATGACTTAGCTGCAGGGATTAGATTTTTTTTTTCATTTTATTTTTTTAAGGATAGACAGAAGGAGAGAGACCTGATGTTTTTATGAGAAGAACAGAACAGAAAAAAATCTTAATGGATTGTCCAGCACAAAATGTCCATGGAATGAATGAGGCCCTTAAAATATCATGGCTTAGGCTGAGCACAGCCAGGTTTTTGAGTAAGTTTCAAGACTTCACTTTCAATTTGAACTTTAAATCAATAGTCCCATTCATTTCAAAATCAAATTTCAAAGCATGAGTGATAATGTAACCTTTTGACTTCAGTGGTATTTATAAAGTTGATGAAGGCAATTACATGATTTTTTTTGTACATACACAATTTCTAAACTATCAAACATCTTGAGAAACCAAAAACTGCACACTTCATGACACATCTATTAGAGCTCCCTACTGAGCAAACATGAGGTGTGCAGCTGGCAGTAAGAAGTAGGTTTCTTTCCTATCCAGAAACCACCAATTTTGCATATTCTACTGTATAGTACTCTAGAGAAAATAAACTGATGCTTCTACAGAGAATGAGAAAGAAAGTCAGAGAAGCTGTCATGAAACAAAACAGGGTTAAAAAAAACAGGTGGGGACAACATTCAAAGATGCGACGCATTGTTGCAACAGACCAGATTCTATTTTCTTCATCATCTGGAAAAAAAAAAAAGTGTTTGAGAACTATCCTGTTATGTCTAATGTTCTTCATCATCTGGACATTACATGAATGACCTCCCTCCCAGGGAGGTTGTGGCTGCTCCCTCCCTGGAGGTGTTCAAGGCCAGGTTGGATGAGGCCTTGAGTGACCTGTATTAGTGGGAGGGGTCCCTGCCTGTGGCAGAGGGTTGGAACTAGGTGATCCTTGAGGTCCCTTCCAACCTTACCATTCTATGATTCTATGAATCAGTAAAAAGACAATTCAGTAATTTACGGATTTAGAGTGGGCTAATGGAAAGATCATAAAATAAGGAAAAGGTGTTCCTATTTAAGTGACACCTATTTACTCCATCTGGAGTTTCTCCACTAATCTCCACAAGCTTTGCAACAGGAGCTAAGTGTGCTTCTGCATTGTCCTCTCTGAAGCAGGTACAAAGCCATCAATCTCAGAGGGTGACATTTGCCGTATTTCATTGCAAACAGTTCAGTTATTTTTGAAACCAAAAGGGTATTTTGGGTAATCAGTGTCTAGAAGAACTCAGACAACCTGCATCTATTCTCTGATTTTAGTATTGGTTAATAATAATGCAGCACAGCTTATGGTAATACCAGTACTGCTTTCAGTTATGCTGTATCAGCACAAGCATGGTTTAGGATACCTGGCTACACACTTTCCTCCTTCAGCATGCCACATGTAACCAGCCTTAGGCAATGCAAATCAAAACCAGGCTTTGCCTTCCCTGCCAGGGCAAGCATATTTGAGAGACATGCCAGTCATGCTACAGAGCCACAGCTGAAACTCTTGCAAAAGTGCCAACTACAACAGTTGTTGTTGCTCTTGTTTCTATGTTATTGCTGCTGACTAAGTTAGTGTCCTTAAGCTGTCACAAACCTGAGCTGATTTGGCTTTCCTTTAGAGAAATCAGTAAGCTCTCTAACTGTATTTGCATGCTTTAAAAAAAAAATTGGCCAAGTGGCTTTTCAGGGCCATTATTTGGGTTTCTTTTTGTTTTAGTTCTTGGAGATCTACTGACAAAGCCTTTTTGCTGAACAGAGCACTGGTTAGCAATTCATGAGTGTCAGGCAAATGTTCTGTATTTCAATGATGAGGAGCGTTGCTGCTATTGGAGGGAAGCTGATCTGGAGTACAGACCCATCTGGTCCATAATAAAGTTGAGAGGCAATGTTCCACTTCTACCTGGAAGGCAAGACTAGGGACAGAAAATAATAATTTCTGATGAGATATTTAGATGGCTGTCAGAGACTCCTGCTTCTGATAATCAGCAATATCAACTACTGTTATAGTCCTGCTTTAATGGTTTGGACTTGTGACAGAAAATTCATCTCTGGGAGGCTACATCTCTGAGTGTCACAGCATGTAAGATTGATCAACTTCAGCTCTTGCTTTGCTGTGTTCAGGTCTTTTTCTGGCTATATAGGTAGCGAGCTAGGTGGTAAATTTTTCTCTTTTTTTTTTTTTTATAAAAAACACTGATTACTTCCTACACTTAAGACATAAAAAGATGATGATAATTTGCAAGGACATTGGACACTATCCAGAGTTTGTACCAGAGAAGATGGTGGAGTGACTCCAGGCATTCATTTTAGCACCTAGAAGCAAAGCAGGCTGCCGACTCCACAGAGCTTCCTGCATAGTAAATCTGAATTTTCAGGTTCTAAATAAATATGAAGTTCATTCCACTGAATGACAGGAATGGAAAAGTAATCACTGCAAGAAAAGAAAAAGATCAAATTCTGTCGCTCTGTGGTGCCTTTCACAAGAGGATTTTACTCATGTTAATGAGGCCTTGTAGCATAATAGTAATATTGAATTTCTTATGGAGGATGAAGTCAGGCTTTCCAGAGATGTGTGGCATAAAGTCATAGCGTTGAGGGCAAAAGTGGAGCTTGGGTAACAGTTTGGCAGTCCAGAGTTGTGGTCTTTTAAACCAGCCATTAAATCATCTTGATTTAAGGAAAGAAAAGGAGCAGCTTCCCGAGGCTCTGCTGCATTGCTGTGCATGCCAAACTCCTCTCTACAGCAGAGATTATGAGAAATGAGCCAAAGTGGGGAAGGGATCATGACTGTTCAACCTCATTCCAATTAATCTTCTGAGGGGGCTCAGAAGTTGGGCTGTACCTGTTTTAGTAGCTTTGCTCAGTGGAATGTCAGGAGTGGTCAGCACCATCTCTGACAGTTGCAAGAATTAATACATACAAGAAACAAGTGCTGGCTAGTTGGGGTGAGGCTGTGTGAGGTCTTCCCAGCACAAAAGCAGTGTCAAAAGGCAGGAATCATCACAGGTTGTGTGTCCCGTCACTCCTCAGAACTCCACTTCTTTGCATTCCTGTGAGCTGGGCTGATGAGTTTTCAGCAATATATTCATTACAGGAAGGTATATTAACAATTTATTTGATTTTCTATTTTCCAACACATTATTAGCTGGGGGACACTGCAAAATGTAATTGCTCATGCCAGTATCTCTTTTGCCTGCAGATTTCATTCACATACTTTGATTCTTTACTTCCTTTTCCTCCTCCTCCTGAGCTGACAAAGTCAGGGCAGCCTTACTGCACTTCACAAACAATATGAACCTAAGTATAGACATTTTTTTTTCAGTCTGTATCTTAGCAAGTTTAAGTGGAAGACAAAATATTTAGTTTTACAAATTAATGAGGACAACAGAGCACACATCCTTTGTATGTCAATTAGCAACATATGGTGTAAGGCTTGCAAAACAATCAAATGATCAAACAATACAGAAATGAAAGCATGTAGCAGTTTCTCCCTCTCTTATTAGCTAAATATAGCACATGATGCTCACTTGACAGATTTTCCAGGCAGATTGTGGAACACCTGCAAGAACATAGGTATTGCTTTATCAGGATCTACCTGCTGCTGCAGGTAGATTTTCCATATAAAGCATCCTTTAAATCAGGTAGAAATCCTTTAAATCAGGTAGAAATGTATCTGGAAGAAAATAAACATGTGACATAGTTTTGTTTTGGGTTTTTTTTTTTTTTCCCTTCATAAAAACAATAGGGAAAGCAATGGAACAGATTTCTTAAAACCTTTCCACCTTGGTTTTATTTTTTGAGTTTGGTTTTTTGTTTGGGTTTTTTTTCTAGTCCACCAACCAAGCATTGAGTATTCTATATACACAGGAGCAACAAATGGAAATTTGAAGAAGCTGGGATAATCTCACCTGTTGCAGCCCCTGTAGGTTGCTTCCACAAGCAAGCTCTCCATCCGAGGAAATGAGCACCTCTTTCATATTCTCACTTCTGAACCTGCTCATGAGCCCAATAGAGACAACTTTTTCGTTAACACTTCTGAAAATCTGGCCATTTATTTAAATGTGAAATATAAATTAGGACCTGTAGTGAAATCTGGCCCCAAAGCCTTGCACAGCTTTGTTATATGAAACCTTTATTAGTCTCATTCTAAGAGCTATCTGTAGAAAAATCTCCCTATTACTACAGATAGCTATGCTCTTTGTAGATAATATATGTACATCCTCAGATCCTGATTTTCTAAGGTTATAAATCCAATACTCTGAAGCACAGCAGCAAATCTAGCACTTGAAACACACTTTACTGTTGATGATGATGAAAAATAGTATTCACTCGCTTCAGCAGCAAAATTGCTGCTTGATCCACTTTACCTAGATGCCTAAATTGTAAAATGAGTTTATTTGCTTGCAAAAATACCTGCAGTATGATACCAAGGGATTGAATAGAAGAACAGATGGGGGTTACCAGGCTATGCAGGGGAGGAGGAACAAAAGAAAGCTGGAGTATAAAAGGAGGACATCAGTGCAAATGGCTTTGTTTAGTTGTGGCAGTTCATGACAAGGGGTTAAATGGTAGGAGGCCGTTATCTTGTAGTGCACAAACCCATTCCCACAAAAAGGAACTATATGGGAGTTTGGGATACCAGATAGTCTATAATAGAAGTTTTACATCTAAATTTTCAGATATCTTTAAACCAAAGAAAAGAGTAGGAGGGAGAATCATCATTGTGATATATAAAGCTGAAGAAGGCTAATTTCCCTCCACAAACCCCCAGAATGTATCTCACAATGTTTCTCTTCTCAAGCCATCTCCAAAGCACACTGGTTCCTCATCTATTCAACAGGCCAGGGGCAAGAGAGGAGTTTGGAGAAAACCAGGGTATTCTCAGATGGATGCCAGAAAGAAGAAAAACAGAAGTGGAAGTACAGTATAGGAAAACAATAGAACATTTTAGTACCCTGGAAAAATATCAGATTATAAAAATAATAAAGTGATAAACTTTGAGGTCAGTCATTAGAAGCTGTGGGCTGAAGATGAAGATTACCTGGAGTGGCAAATACTAATAACTGCTGTTACGGCTTCTACAAAATGATTCAGGACATTATCTCTTCTCTTTTCATATTGCATGGACAGATTCTGCGATGAGACAGAGAAAGTGCAAGCAGGAAAATAGATTCAGCCACTGAGCTGTAATATGGTACAGGCTTTAAATTACAGAGGAGGCAGGCAACGTGGCAACCAGAGGCACTGCATTGAAAGGAGAGGCAGAGGAGAACAGGCAGCAGTGCCACACAACCGCTGCTCTGGGCTCCAGGGGCAGACTCAGCACACAGGGAAGTTCAGCATCTGTGAACTGAGGAGATATCAAGATCAACAGCCAAGTAATGCTGTGCCTCTGTGGCAAGAGAGAGCTGTGTTTCTGATATCCATCACACAATAACTTCTTAGTGGAGAAAAAGCCAGCTAGCTCTCTTAGCTGTTCAAGGTCAAGTCCGAACAGGGAATATAATTCTGTCCTTGACTATACTGCAAAGGAAAAAAACTACTTTGGTGCCTTGTCACAAAGTTCAGCCATTTCCAGTAAGTAATCACTTGGTAAAATCATGACTGGGTTGTGTAGTATAGATTGAGCTCAGGTGGATTTTGGGGGCTTACCCATCAAAAACAAAATGAAAGAATACTTGTTTACACCAGAAGCATAGTTTTACTCCAACCGACAGCTAAGCCTCACCCATCCACTCACTCACTGCTTTCCAGCTGGCTAGTGATTTGATTTTAATAAGTAAAGCAAAAGCTGTGCATGCCAGCAAAACAAAACAAGGAAACCCTTCAGCACTTCCCCTCGGCAGGTAGGTGTTCAGCCATCTCCAGGAAAGCAGGGTTCCATTATGTGTAATGGGACTTGGGAAGACAAATTACATCACTCAAAACCATCCCCCACTTCCTCCTTCACCTCCCAGCTTTATATGCTGAGCCTGATGTCCTACAGATGGAACATCCCTTCAGTCAGTTGGAGTCAGCTGTCCCAGCTGTGTTCTCTCCCAACTTCCAGCTGGCAGGATGGTATGAGAAGTGGAAAGGGTCTTGACTCTCAATAAGCACTGCTCACATATCCCCCTGTTTCCAGCACAAATCCAAAACGGAGCCCCATGTGAGCTGCTATAAGGAAAATTATTCCAGGCAGAACCAGCATGATAGATCATCAATTAGCTATTTAATTATAATAGCTTTCACTCTGCATGTACAGAGCTGGATTTGAACCAGTGATCAAAGGATCTACAACTCATACCAACGGCACAAAGCAAATATTCTAGATTGGTTCAGTTCATACAAGAGATTAAACAATCCTCTTTAAGCATTGTGATTTCTTCTTCCTTTCTTGTACAATCAGAAATAAAAAATTCGTTTCCTCTTTGTTGTACCATGAAATCTCCCTTTTCTAATGAGTATATGAACCAGTCATTTCGCTCTTAATAGGCCACTTACTGAATGTGATGGAGGAGATAATTAAATGTGACAGATATACGCATACATCTATCTTAAAACTAGCACTCAAAGATTATAAAAGCCATAACATTCCCTTAATGAAATATAGCTGAACATGAGGAAAACACATTACAATGTATCTGAAAACCACTGCAAAATATAGAGATAAACACTGTTAACACTCGATAAGCCTTTACAATTTTGGTATGTACAATGGACGTAACAGCAGCAAAATAAAACCCCCTTTTGAAGTAGATGAAAGCTGGAGATAAATTTGTTTGGCATCTGAACAAGAGAGAATGAGTTTGTAGGTCCAAGAGAATATATGCATTATAACCAGTGAAGCCAGAGAGAGGCTTTTTATCACTTATAAAGAAAATGCCAAGGAAAACTCATTTAAATAAACCCTTTATAAACTTCAGTGGCCATGAGAATCAGGCCTTGTATTCCTGGGTGTTGTCAAAAGACTGGGCTGCATGATTAAATATGTTGGGAAATCAACTGGATCGATAGCTCCTAAGATTTTCTCCATTCCATCGCGGTCCTGCTCTATTCGCCCAGCTGGGTTCTTGGCACTTCCACTCAGCCCATTTAACTAATGGACAAGGAGATGTTATGCAAGGTAGAGAACTAATTCCAAAGGCATTCAGAAGCCATGAAAATGGGATGATCCTTAGGGCTCGTGAGATGAGAGAGATAATCAAGTGCATTGCCAGAAAACCTCTGGTGTGCAGTTGTGACCCAAAGCCAGTGCAGTGGGAAGGGAGTGCTGGAGAAGAGCAGTGCTCCCACTTCTCACTTGGCAGAGCACTAATGCCCTGTGAATCCAGGTACTGGTTATGTAGCAGCTCAGGTAAAGTTTAAGCAGTTGAACTTTTATGTCAGGTAGAAGATACCAGAAGAGGAAACAGTAATTTAAAAATAATATCTTTGGAAAAGCACAATAAATGGGGCATGAAGAAGAAAGCTTCCTTACCAGGAGTAAAAATGTGGAAAATCCAAGAGCCACCAGCCAACCAGATTTGGCTTTGTACAATCTCTTTGTAGTCTTTATCATGATGAACAGGTAAAACATTTCAGAACTTGATGAGGTTTTGTGTCTCTCCTGAAAGTGACACTTCTAAGTCTGAAGCTGCTCATTTTGTGCATTGCTCCCTGGGTAGGGGAGGATGGCTGATGCCCGTGAGATCTAACAAATGTGGGATTAACTGAATCAGAGAAAGGCCAAAGACAAAAGCTTTTTTATCTTTTTTTTTTTTTCTTTCTTTTTTTCTGGGCATTTATGCTGCCTCTAAAAGAAGAGCAGTGTTACTGGTGACTTTATATTGTATGACTATCCATAGTTTTGCAATATTTCCCACCTGCTTGACATGACTGCCTTTCAGAATTCCCTACTTTGTCCCAAGACCTGGGGATAACAGGGGAGCAGGCGAGGGCACTTGGAAGCCTTACTATATGGAAAACATGGACTCCAGGCTACAGTGATCCATATATGTTGAACAATATTTCAGCTGGATAGAGTGAAGCTGTAGGCTCATCTGAGACTCCTTTCCAAGGCTGATGATGGGTTCTTATGCTTTCCTTCCTGTAGGGAAGGAATTGGTTTAAGCATTACTAAAGTTGCTGTCTTCTCTGACTCCATTTCATGTTGCTGTGGTTTGACTGCCTGAATGCAGAAACTATGCTAGGATCCAAATGACCTAAAGGGGAATAACCTTCTTTTCCTAATTCTGGACAACTCTCTTTCAGACATCTGCAGAATCACTACTCACTTTTGTAGTTTACTTATAGAGGTATCTTTTTTTACACAGTATTTAGACTCTCAGGGGAAGAAAGCCATATCATTTCAGGGCTGCAAAATCTGTATCTAGCACAGATAAACTCTCCTTGTTCCTCCTCTGCCTCTAAGGATGTTGGTCCATCAGGAGCTTCTCGAGTTAAAAGGTTTGATGAGTAACTTTTGATGGAGAAATGCATCCCACAGTTTTGCATCAGGAGATGAATGCAAGGTTCCAAGGCAGTGGTTGAGCGCTGTCATGTAAGCAGTTGGTACATGCCCTCTCAGATGATTACTGCTGCTAGAACCCAAAACTTGGCCTCATAAATAGAAGCAGACATTTTGGAGCATAGTGATGCCTGGAGGTTGCAGGCCTTGTTCCAGGAGTGGAGTTCTCAGAGCTGAGTGACGCCTGAATTCCCGCTGGGGTGAATGGAGAGGATTAAGTGCCTCAGAATGAGATTCAAAGCAGGGAGCAAGTAAAGCAGGGAACACTTAAGCCTGCCTTAGGAAATACTAAGGAGAGGGGTGTATTTGAAATCCTCCATATATCCTGGGTTTAGCACTGACCCACATCCATGAGATAGGAAATGCTGTGAAAATGTGATTCAGAGCCCATAACCTCTTTCCAGAATTAATTTGTCACTTTGAGTAAAAGCCTTCTGCTTGCTGTTGATGCCAAGGTCGAAAGCCAGATGGAGTGGGAAATGGAGGCAGTAACCACAGTTACCTGTTAGAGTGGCTTAATAGCTAAACCACATGCCTGGGAAGCTGGAAAGCTGCGTCTGAGTTCTTCCTCAGGTTTGAAGTGGCAAAACCACATCTTTCCCTTTCTAGGGGGAATACATACTAACCAGGGGTCATTTCCCTTTTCTCCTTTTGAAGTAACAGCAGGGCCAGAGATGGAGAAGACAGGGTGAGAGGTGGCAAATAGAAATGAGCATCACGATACCTTCTTCAGTGACCTGCAAAGTCTTAGCTGGCTGTAAGAACATGTCCTTGATACTTCATTCACCTCTGTCATCTAAGGGGAGATTCAGCAGGTCTAATTGTAAGAAGAAATGATGTTTTCATCATGAACAACAATTGTTTCGGGTCACATGAGGAGAGAGAGGCTATGGGGCAAGAGGGAGGAAGTGGTGGAAAGGAGGCAGGCATGGCAGCTGTAGGTACAGCGAATGTGCTTTTGTTACCAAGGTCTCATCTTGCACTAGGAAAGCCTGTGGATGAAAGCAGCCTCTAGCTATTTGCTGAAGATTTTATTAATTTCCATGTACATGCCCTTGCAGAAGGTTGGATTTTTTACTAGCTCCTTCATCCTCAGTGTCCTCCAGCTCTCTCCCTACATTCTGTGTTGGCAGCACTTCTTAACATGCATCTTCAGGGAATATAATCCACACACTTCTTCTGTCTGTGTCATTAATGGGAAAAAATCAGCAGGCCCCACAGTAAGCATGAGTTTTAGTTTCCCACATTCTCTTCTCTTGCGACTGCTTTTAGTCAGACATATCAGTGCCACTTCAAAGCTACTCACTTCCTCCAGCATCCAGAATACCTCAGATCAGCTGCTTTAAAGATAAATAAGATCACTGAGACAAATAAGTTCAGCTGCATTTCCTCTCCTTACTTTATCTCTTGCTACTGGGACTTTGTTTTCAAACAAAATATCTGGATAGTTTGGCGTGAGCTAGTTTCAGTAAATCTTAGTTGTATTTTCTCTTTTCCTCTCACAAAAATGTGGTTTTCCACCATGGCCAGCTCTGAACCTCACACAGGGGCTGTACTAGTAATAGGGATTTTTTTTCTTTTTTTTCTTTTTTTTTCTTGATATTCTGTGACCAATGTATATCTTTTTTAAGCATAGTAATTCTGTCTCTCTGCTGGCATCCCAAATCACTCTACGTTCCAGACTTGACTGAACGACCAGCACTTTGCCATCTTGGTTTAGATAAAACCACCTACAGCTGCCTCTGTAGTATTTTATTTGCTATTCTGCAGTCAGACAGGTGTCATAGTAGTTTTGAGTAGCTTATTGCTGGACCTGCAGTTTGTTTTGCAGTTCCTCAGAAGTCTGGAAAGGAAATTATCTAATATCACTCCAATGGATGCACAAAGCTTTTTAATTTAAAGACGTCTTTAAAATGCAAACAAACAGTAATAGGTGAAAATGAAGCTTTTTGGTCTTCATGAGTGAAGGGATTTGTTTTTCCTTTCAACGTACTGACATGAGGAGGTTAATGTGTCACTATAAAAGAAATGTGACATTCTGCTGTTCTCTTACAGAATACATTACTTAAATTCTCACTATGAATTTACATCTTTTTTTTTTTTTTTTTTTTTCCTGAAATGTAGTTTGGCACTTAGTGGGTAATGAATCTTCAATATTTTGAAAGTATAATTTCACATCTCAGCAAAAGCCTGAAATGTGAATTGTGCTTTACAGAAACCTTAAGGGCTAGCTGAAGCTGACTTTAAAAAGAACAGAGAATTACATCTTTGGGTGGTGCTTTTGCTGTGTAGAAGATTTGTCTTCCACAGTTTTCAGATACAGTGTTTATCCAATTGTATACTTGGTAATATTGGTTATACTTGGTTTTATTCCCCTAGTGGGTGATTTTTATTTTGAATGACTTAATTTCTTGTTTAAATATCATATCATAGATTAAAGATAGAGATAGAGATAGAGATAGAGGTATAGATAGATAGCTAGATAGAGATATAGATATAGATAGATAGATATAGATATATAGATAGATAGATAGATATAGATAGATAGATACAATATTTATATATGTGTGATATGATATATTATATGATATTATATATTATATGATATTATATATGTTGTATACATGTAAAAATTTATATACTACCACAAATTAATTTTTAACTAAACCACAGAAAAAATCCAGAAGGAAAAAAAAATGCCAGCATGATACTTTAGATGTATGATTTATAATTATTCATCTATATGATTAATAATTTCTGGAGGCACATAAAAACCATGCAAGTCAACTGTATAAGGCTTGAAACAGAACTGGTGTTGAACTCATTGTTCTATGCTCCTCTCTGATGCAATTTGTTAGGAGTAATCTGCTCTTCTGCGTCTCTCAGTTTTGCATTCAGTATAAATTGATACCCACATCAATCAGTTCCATTTTTCATGGATTTCAGACAGAAATTAAGGATGCTCTGAGTATACAACTGGGAAGCCCCAAACATTCATAGGGGCAAAAAAGTAGTTTTACTCTATACAGACTCATCACTGGATGCCCTAAAGCCATTGCTCATGTGCAGAAAAACAGCCCCCTGCAAAATCACTTATTGGGTCTTTTATTTCTTTTTACAGTGAAATAATATCAGCTTGTCCTGGGGCTTGACAGCTTCTGATGGACTTAAATGCAGTGAAAAAGTACAGCTCTTGCAAGCACTTCAGGATCCAGAGAAGTGGGCACACTGGGGCACATTGAACTTGGCAGGCTTACCTGAATGGAGTGCTCTCCCGCACTCGGTACTTGCTTGATGGTTAGTGCTTGGCATTAAATGTGATCATTATGTTTCCTCCTCAAGGCCTGATCCAATATCCATTAAGTCAATGGAAATCTTTCTTCCAGCCTCAGCAAACGTCGTTTCAGTTCTTGGAGATGTGCCTATTTTAAACTCTGGCTTTGACACTGTATTGAGCATGCTGGGGAAGGGGTCGTATTTTAGTAACCTTCCCTCTGGACTAATTCATTGTTCTACCTTGCAATTCATTAACATCTTAAAAGTCATCAGGTCTTGTTTGCAAACAAGAGGGGGGAAAAGGAGAAAACCCTGAAAACTTACAAGAGAATGCTCATTTTGGTGAGACTGAAATTTGTTTGTGCATGCAACTCTCAGTAATGGTGCTGGTCCACGCCAATGTGCATTTCCTCTTCAGCGCAATTAGAATATGCTCCATAGATTACTTCCACAGTATACAAAGAATCCTGTTATTAGTATTAGCTCGTTATGGGAATTAGTGAATAGGATCATCTGGATAGCCTACACTGTAGTATCTCTTACTCAATATGACAATCTCTCTTCATTTTTTTTTTCCTGTTACAAAAATGGATAAATCCTGAGTGCCTCCTTTTACAGAAGGTTCACTTGCTTTAATTTTTTTCCCTTTCTTCGACATTTCCATGGATTCTGTCTATTTTTGTAGGGGGTTTTTTGTTTGTTGTTTTTTTGTTTGGTTGGTTTTTTGGTTTTGTTTTTTTGGTTGCTTGGGGGTTTGTTTGTTTGTTTGTTGTTTTGGGTTTTTGTTTGTTTTTTTTTTTTAAACAAGTATGTCCAAATTAAACACAGACAAGGTTACTGTAAGTCTTGTACTTCTCTTTCATGGTCTGTGTACACGCTGACTCAGGAAGTTTTCCTTTCATAGGATGGCTGCACCTCTATTTATTTCTGCTAATCAGGCTGAGCCAAGCATATGGCCCCTTCTGTTGGTACTCTCTCCTCTCTAAAATTGTTTTGGCTGAGGCTTTATTAGGTTTTTAGATCTATGCTGCTCGCCCTCTTGTTCAAATCTACTTTGGGGCTTCTGGTTTTTATGCTTGTCTCCCATCAGTCCTTTTAAAATGAGTGAGTGTCAGAGCTATGTGATTTATTTTTATTCTTGCCATCAGTTTCTGCTAACAGAATGACCTAGTCGAGAGCATGTCCCTTTGCTTGACTTTCTTTTCTTTCCCACCGTAAGAAATAAATGCTCACAAAAAAAGTTTGGAGCTTTGACATTAGGAACAAGAGGGAAGTAGGGGATCCAAGAGTCCCCAGATCAGAAGAGGAGACACATCCAAAAGAATTGAATTTCAGCTGCAGACTGACTTCTGAGACTCCTATTTTGCAGCTAAAGAAACAAAAGAAAAGCTGGAGGTGGAGAGAAGGTAAGGAAGTGGAATGAAATGAAAGCAGAGTAGAGGGCAAGAAAAGTCTTTATGTTTGAGATGGAGTTTTGAGCTTAATTTAAATGATAATCAGAAACAGGATGCAGTGGAGGAAAGCAGACAATAAGAAGACAACAAAACAAAAGACTGACCAGGTTAAAAATGAAGAGACATGAATAATTTCTTTCAAAAAATCAAAGGCAGAGATGAACTAAGCTTGGACAATCCCTTCCTCTGGCATTTTGGTAGTTCACAAAAGTTTTATTCAAAACCAGAACAAAATGAAGAACATAGGAGAATTCCTATCAGAAGAAAAATACTGGCTAAACTGGTTTAGATAAATCAAAACATGTTAGCTTGATGGTCTACTGTAATGGGAAGCAGCCAGCTCCCTGGTTGTAGTAAGAAATTGAGCTAGCAGGAAGGCATGGACACTGACAACCTTGGACTGAGTCAAGGGTACCCACAATTTGGGAATCAACATTTCAGGCTCCTTCATCTGAAGATGTTGTCTCCAGGCTGCCAGGTGAGCCAGGATGCCTGGACAGGGCTTTCCTCATAATAAACTGTTGCCACACTGTCAAAGTGGGCACACTAGCACCTTAGCAATCAGCCAAAATGTGACAGAAAGGAACCAAACACACATATATTTGTATGAAACCTGGTTCATTGTGGCAAATGGACATTTTCTGATGAAAAAAAAAAATGAAATTCTATTTTATTTTATTCTGATTAGTGCACTGCTGCAGCCTAAAGCAGGAATGTGAGAAAGGATGTGGTGATAAAGAATGCTGCTCCTCAATTTTTTTGAGCATATATGCCATAAAATGATCAAATGAGCTAAATTTGATGGATTTTTGAGCTCAAAACATCAACTAGTAGAGAACAAGTTTATTCTGAATCCAGGACTCAGACATCTCAGTCCTCCCTACCTAACCTGAGTAAGCTACACACTCCTGTGATCATGAAAAGTTTTGTTATAGAAAGGGGTAGTTGTCAAAGATGTGAGCTTAATTTGCTTTTACATCTGCAAGAGCACATATCTGTTCGTGGTCTTTGATATCCATATGCAAGTGGTAACTATTCACATGGAAGAAATCTAAGTGAATTTATCCAAAATACTAGCAAGTGACAGCTGTAATTCACTTTATCACATCCAAGCTGTGGGCAGCTTTGGTGATTCCTCTACTGACACCAGTGGAAATGCTCACTGCTGAATACTCAGCAATGTGAACTCATCCTCATAGACAGCAAGCATATAAAAAAGCTTCTTTCCTTCCCTGGGGTTTAATTTTGATGTCCTGGATGTCCTGCCTTCTGAAGCACATCCCAGCATGTTGAGAAGCAGCAAGGGGAGTACAGAACCCAGGTAGACAATGTTATGCTGGACTGCAATTTTATATGCAGTTCCTGAGCCAAGTCTGGCCACCTGCATTTTACTCAGCATTTTGGCTTGTGAATAGAGAATATTTGCAGCTGGGTAATTAAATCTATTTGTACTTATCTGCATATGCATATTTTTCAGGTAGAAGTTAAGCATCCATCTTGCAAAATATGACCTTTGATGTATAGAGATAGCACTAGTTATTAAAATAAGCAGTATTTCCATATCAAAATGCAGTTTTCTTCAAAGCTCTCTTTGGATTTTTGACATTTTTAACAGAAATTTGGCCCAAGACATTTTTAGTCTAAGTATAAACAACCAATGCCTAGAAGGAAAAACGTCTCTTAAATGTGTACATGCAGACATGTGGCAACTTCTCCCATACACAGTGTGTCCACAGTACTGGGGTCTTAACACTTGAAAACAGGTAATCTGTGATGTTTCTCTAACATTTTCTTCTGAGCTTTCAACCAATTACTTTTTTGTTTTGTTTCTGGAGGTGCAGTGGGCATAAAATTTAGAGAGCGTTCACAACTGCATAGCTG
The DNA here is from genome assembly GCA_013399055.1 of Ramphastos sulfuratus. NCBI lineage: Eukaryota > Metazoa > Chordata > Aves > Piciformes > Ramphastidae > Ramphastos > Ramphastos sulfuratus. Next base: position 39,112 of record WBNM01000023.1, on the reverse strand, counting down.
GAACAAAGTTATTCTGTAAAGTGACTCTGAGATGTGTAGCACAGAGGAGATCATCTACAATGACCAAATGAACCTAAAAACTGGAAGTTTATTAAAGTGTGAACAACAGAAAACTCAGCACTAAGCAGCTGCTTCTGTGAGCTGTTATGTAAAATTATAGAATAGAATGGTAAGATTGGAAAGGACCTCAAGGATCGTCTAGTTCCAACNCACACTGCAGGCTCATGTTGAGCTTTTCATCAACCCAAAATTATCATGTTAATGGGCATCATTCTCAAATGGGGAACACACTTCTTAGCAATGCAGGACTGAAACTAGTCAGAGCATATTTTACAATATATATATATTTACAATATATATTGTATTTTTACAATATTTATATATATTTTTATATATGAATATATATGTGCAATATTTATATATATTTTTTACAATACATATACACATATACATGTATATGTATACACTATATATGTATAAAACAATAGCAGCAGCCAGAAAAGCCATTTTATCCTAAGTTTTGACTGAGTTTTAATTCATAGTTGATCTATAACTTAATCATGAGGACCTGAAAGTCCACACTCTGAGTTTCAGCCTGGGGAGAACTTTACTTTTAATACTTTACATTAAATATAGTTTATTGTTGGCTCATTCTAAAGGTACAGAGCAGCAAGGACAAAGAACAAAATAAAACAAAAGTTGATGTCTTTTGGCAGTTTTGTGGCAGTTCTGAGCATCTTCTGCCCAGGGATCACAAATTACATCCTACTGACAAGTAGAACTATTATAAAATATAAATGAAATGAGGGAAGTTTTGGGATTCATGTTGTTTTTCTTTGATTTTCAAGGATTTTTTTTTCCTAAGGATTTACAGTTTAAACCCATGAGTAGTGCTTATGCCTCTTTTGAAGCTTGAAATGTGTCAGCTAACATGGACAATAATTTATAAAGCAATCTCACCACTTCTGTATCTCTCCACCCCTTATCTCCCCAAGAGCCCAGATGTTGGCTTCACAGTGAGTAGCACCGTGGTGCACTCCTCAGTGCCTGTCAGGCTGGGCTGTGCCCACTGAGAGTATCATGTAGATGATTAGAAGTACTGTGAGGGCATCATGTTAGCACATATAGCATCCAAGAAGCCTTCAGAAATTTGATGTTTCTGAGGGGTTCATCTGCACACCCCACTAATGCCTCTCCTTTCTTAATTCCACCAGCCCTCTTCATTTCTCACCAGTCACCTCCCATCACCAACTGGAGCAGGGTGACATCCCTTTGCTCAGGAGCTGGAATTCCAAGCAAACTTTTTCACAGATGCTTCTCCTGATGTCCGGGTGGAGCTTGGTATCAGGTTCATGGAGCACACATTAACCAATCCATCTGCCAGAAAGGCATCAGATGCCACCTCAGATGTGTATGTGCAGCTTCCAGCTGGTAGCACACTGGTAACAAGGAAGGGCAAGATGAGCAATGTCTGTTTTCATTCAGCTGATCCGGGAAAAGTGAGTGAAGCAGCATTGTCCCTCACACACCCTGCTTTGCCACACTTCCTTTACTCTCTGATGAGTTAAAGCACTCCAGTGTGTCAATGCCATTTACATCTCTAGTGATCCATGGGGCTCTGATTTTTATATTTATGACCAACTGTTCAAAGTCCATTGCCATTTTGGTTTTAGTGCCTGACCATGGCTTGATCACCCATTACTGAGGCAATCACTTACTTCTTTGTATTCACTGAGCAGCACACCTTAGAGGATGGAGGGATCTCTTCTAGCATTTACTGGTTGTGAAGTTTCTCCACATTAAATACTTGATTCTAAATGTGATCATCTCCATTCTTTTACCACAACAAATAAGAGTTCTATGTATTATTTCCATTAATTACTATTTTTCATTTTTAGATGTGGATTTAAATATTTAGTGTATCACATATGACAGATTAAGAGATGAATGTGAATGGATGATAAATCCTCTTCAACATGCAATTCATAGCATAGAAGTTGTATCAGCACATGCAAGTCAGGCAGCCTCTTAGTACCTGTGACAGAAAAATGATGCTGTGGTACCCTCCAGGCATGGTGATGAGCAAATCGTAGAATCACAGATCCAAAAAGCTGACACAGGCTTCAGCAGCATGGAAAGGAGCAGGTTTTGAAAGGTTTGCCCAAGCACTGTAGAAAGCATAAGCTCACACCATGGATCATACCCTTCACATAAAGTATAGCAAGAGCTGCAGAGAAGACCAAAAACCCTTTGTTTCTTGCCATACCAATATTTTCTTCTAACCTTTCACCACTGATGTAGAAATGTATCCATTTATCAATTGTGTGAGAGGATTTGAGTTTAAACCCCAACATAGCATCACAACAGCATAGCTGGTGAGGAGAGGAAAGCTGCTGTCATTGTTGGAGTCACCCCCCCCGCTCCAAACTGCAGCTCTACCTTGTTCTGTTCAAGGATGCCAGAGCTATACACAGCCGAACCATAAAAGAAGGGACCTTGCTGCCTCTAGAAAATGAATCAGGGGATGAAAGGCTTCATTGCTCCTTTTTTGTTGAAATAGCTTTGAGCTGGAGCACCCTTGGAAACCAGCAGTCCATCTTCCTTTCCCACCAGCATTCAAGATAAAAAGTAAGAGGGTGAGATGTCCCAGTCTGAGAATATTTCTCTATTTCACATGAAATTAGCTGAAATACGGGGTCATATCTTAGGCAGGAATAGGAATCTAGCAGCCCAGGTTTGGTCCTTAGTTGTATGATGAAAATGTGGCTTCTCACTTTTGCTTATGCTTCACTCCCCGAAAGCTGTGTAGAATGATTTAGAGCTTCCTGAGTAGACTGTGATACTCTCACTGTAGCTTGAAATTCATCTAAATATTGACTCTTTCAGAGAAGGTTTAATGGAGAAAGGCAGTATCTTGGTCCAGAGTATTTGCGCTAAAACCCTTGAAGATCAATGCGTCAGAGTGATCAGACAATTCCAGTTGCTTTTGGGAACAGCATTTATCTTGCAAGCCAGCCTTAAAATTTGGATTTCATACATTATTCAAAGTCCAGATGCACCCAGTCTTTATATGCTGCTTCTTACTTGTAAAATCTCTTCATTGCTTTTATTGCCACTGCAATACTAAATCTAGCTTTTAATATATGCACAGGAGGATCACCAAAGCCATATATATTAAGCAAACATTTTGGATCAAGTCAGTTTGGTGTAAAACAAACTCTGGCAATTCCAAATGGAAACCTCTCTCCTGCAGGACCTCCTAGGAGTTAGGAAATTAGACTTAAATGCTGCCATATTGCATAACACAGAAGAGCCTTGTAACCTTGGAAAAATGCTTCTGTGGTGTTGTTCCTAACCATGTTGCAACGAGTATTTTTCTCTAATTTACAGTGGTGGTTTGCACACTGTCAGGATGTGTTACGTACACAGCACAGAGCAATGCAATTTTCTCTCTCTGGCTGCTAGGTTGGATCGAGGCTTTAGGACAAAGATAAGGAATTATTAGCCTGTATAGACATACAATGCATTTATGATTACATATATAAATATATATATTTACATATATAAACATATATGGCACTGCTGAGGCCGCACCCTGAATACTGGGTTCAGTTTTGGGCCCCTCACTACAAAACAATGGAGTGTGTCCAGAGAAACACAGCAAAGCTGGTGAAGAGTCTGGAGAACAAGTCTTGTGAGGAGCAAGTGGACCAACTGGGGTTGTTTAGCCTGCAGAAAAGGAGGCTGAGGGAAAATCTTACTACTCTATACAACCGCCTGAAAGGAAGTTCTGGTGAGATGGGGGTTAGTGTCTTCTGTGNCTAGTGGGAGGTGTCCCTGCCTATGGCAGGGGGTTGGAACTAGATGATCCTTGAGGTCCCTTCCAACCTTACCATTCTATGATTCTATGATTCTCCCTAATATTGCATGATAGAATGAGAGGAAATAGCCTCAGATTGTCCTAAGGGAAGTTTAGATTGGATATTAGAAAAATCTTATGTTCTGAAAGAGTAGTCAGGCATTAGAACAGGCTGCTAAGGAGAGAGTGGAGTCACCATCTCTGTAGGTGTTGAAAAAAAACATGTAGACATGCCATTCCAAGACATGGTTTAATGACCACAGTAGTCTTAGCTTGACAGTTGGACTTAATGATCTTAAAGGTATTTTCCAATCAAAACTATTCTACAATTCTATATACATATATACACCTATTTTAATTGATATTCAATGCCAATGATTCACATTTCTAAATTGTGAGGGGCTCCCTAATCTGGTCACAAGTTTGAAAATATCTGCCTGCTCATGAGCACGGTGCCATCAGCAAAAGATCTTCAACTATTGGAGCTAAAAATCAGAAGGGACCAGCATGGAAACAAGAGGTTTGTAAATCCAAACTCCTCTCTACCCACTATATCCTCCAAAGCATGACTCCTTCTCCAGGTTTCTTTCCCTGCAGCCACTTTTGGTGCCTTTGGGGCTGGATCAGCTCTGACATGTAGGAAAAGGCTCTGTAGATGGGTGAATGCATCAGCCTGTGTGGCCTCTCTCAATAGTATCTCCAGCTGTGTTTCAGCCCCTCCTTGGCTCTGACCACCTCCCATAGCTACAGCTTGCCCTGCCTCAGCACATACTGCTTCTCTCATAGGGAAGCAGCTTCCTTCCTTTGACCAAAGCAGGACGTGCAGCCTTCATCTTTCCAGTTAGTCACATCCTTCTATTGGAGTAAAATTTGCAAACCAGGTGAGATATAACAATGACAATGCAAGGGCTCTGGGATGGGAGGTGGTACAAGGGTCTGGCTTTTCTCCTTTCTTGATGCTTTGTCCGTTTTCTGCCATAAATACACAATCTTTGTATTCTTTTTGCTGCTGCTTTAAGTTTGTATTCCTTCTGGAGTAGTGCAGTCCAAAAGGTTTTGAAAGCTTGAGTCTGAACCAGCAATATCCATGCTATACATAACCAGGAAAGGAGGAGATAGATGGGAAGAGCAGTTGTGCTGGATCTCAGACATGCTTTTGTGAGCTCAGAGTTTTAATAGAGTTTCTCTGGATTTATACTGGTATAATTAAGAATGGTATGTGGTTTGCTGTAGTAAGCAGTCTAGGAATACTTGATCCATTAATAGAGGCCCCTGAATTTCTGCTTCATAATTTAACCTGTGTTTTATTTATTTGCTGTTATCTCGCAATAGTTCTTCTCTGTATTTGCTTTGTTATGTCCCTGCAGCTTGTTTATTTGCCAACACTTGGGAATTTTGTTTTTACAAGGTGTTTACACTGTTTGCTTTAAGGCACACATTTAAGCATCTGAAACATTTTGAGTTTTTAAGGTTTGAGGTAAATATAGTATTACTTTGCCATGCACAACACGTAAATATCTATGATACAAGCATTTTAAAACACTTAGAGCTGAAGTCCCATTCCCCCAAAACATTCTGTTTTCAATACAGGAAGATTAGGATTAAGTGTAAAATGACTGCGTAAATGAACACCAGAAAATAAAAATTCCCTTCTCCCAAGGCAGCAACTTAAGCCTGTCCAGACTGAGTTAATGCCCAGGTGGGCTGTGCTCAGTGCTGTGCCACTCTAGCTGCACTGGGTTTTTGTGAGGTATGGTGTGAGCAAGAGGCTCCGGAGAGTCAATTCTTTCCTCTGCTACGATCTGCTTAAATTCTCTGTGTGCCTCCATTCAGCCAAAAAGACTTCACCATTCCTGATGAAAGTTGAGATAAATGCACTGAAAACTGTGAAAGTTTGAAACAGGGAGGCAGCAGGACTGTGTTGGCAGAGGTGTATTCTCTTCTGCTAATCGTTTGTTGCTCAAGTCTGCAGAGAGGAGGGAGGTTTTATGCTGAACGAGCCTGACAGGGTCACACAGGACTTCATGCACCTCAGGGACAAAGTTTCAGAAAAGTGTCAGCTTTTTATCAACAGTCTTTGCAGCTGGAAGTCAAACAAAATTGTTTAAAGAGCTCCAGCAGTGCCATACAGACAACTGTGTTGGGGGAGCAGGATGGTTGTTAGCCATCACCAGTGTAAGCCTATTGACCACAAAGTCTTGTAGACAATAAGAGCAGAAAATGTAAGCGTGAAACCAAAAAACCTTTGGAAAACAGCTTTGTGAACACACAGGTTCTTGGAGGATGTTTCCCACCTCTCTATCGATCTGTTTCTGAAAGTTACAATGACCAGCCTGCTCAGAAGAAAAGGATTGTCCCCTCAGAACATGTATTTGATAAAGATTGTACTCATTGCTCCTTAATAACAGCAAAATCCATCCTTAACTTCACTGCGTGTAGCAAATCTGAAAGTCTTGTATGGGAAGAGTCTGTCCCCAGTTAATTGCTGCTGCCTGGCTAATTAAAGTATTATCTATAGGTGGAGTTTTGCTTCACTTAATGGCCCCAGTTTGCCTTTTAGGCAGAATTTGATGCAGGCAGGAACAGAGGGTGCTGCACATCTCAGAGGAGGCGGCAGCCTCTAAAGAGGCACTCAGTATGGTGGAAGATGCTGAACCACAGCCCACATTTCCCATACCACTCCTCACCAGGCTGTCACTGTATTTATAGCAGCAGTCCGTATGGGGTGATTGTTGCATTCTGCTGAGAATTACTTTGCTGGAGGAATGAGCTTCTGCCTCCGACTGGCATCAGTGCTCTGTTCCGGCTCGTGCCATGGCTCCAGGAGGGCGAGAACCCAATTGCAAAGCCATCCGGGCTTCATTATTTATTAAAGCCAGGAAAAACAAGTTACCCAAGTCATAAATACATGGGTAACATCCTTTAATCCTGCAAAGGCAGTGCTCTTATCACAAAAAGTTCAAACACAAATAAATTGTTTCTGGGACCACAAATGCATTTTCAAATGTGACAGAAGCTACCGGCAGTATTAAGATGAAGATGCAGTGGGGTTTAGAACATGAAAAAAGGATGGTCCTGAAATAGGCACTGTTGCTAGTGCTAAGTATGCTGAAGAGAAGTAATGTACCACAGATTTAACACAATGTCATGAATATAAACCAGAATGGAGCATACGTTACTTGGTAGGGATGTATTACATGGCATGAGTTGAGCACATCTTTCGCACTGCAGTTGAACAGTCATTTGCTTTGAGGGCACCTGTTTCCCCACGTTCTGTTTGGAAATTATTCACTCTCTTGAAATTAGGAGTTTTTATCCCCTTCTGTAGATGGTTGCACTGAACTATGTCTGGTTTGCTGCAGTGCAGCCAGTAAGATCACTGATATAAAAGCAGAGATTCAGATTACTCAAAGCCAGCATTGCGGGCTTCTAAAATGAATGTACTGCCCTTCTAATGACTGTTTGCAGTGGGCATGTGTTAGTACATCACCTTCCTGTTACATGCACTGTAATCACTGTTTGATGGATTATTACCTGCCTGCTATATGCTGCAAGCAGTGAGAAAGACTGCTTCTCACTCTAGTGGGCTTTCTAAGGGCTGAGGATCTGGATAGGGCCTACTAGGTAGGATTTAAATGTTTTTTGGGAAAAAAAACCTAATCTGCATCTCTTCTTTTAGATCACCCTAATCCCTCTGTTATGATTACAGCAGATTTCAGGTTTTCCACCAATTATAGTCTTATTTCTGGATGTCGTTGGTAGAGCTTACAAAGGTGCTTTTTTGTCTTCCTCTCTCCCCACTATAAAGCAGCTGCACAGAAAACAGATGGTGCAGAGTCAATCCAGTTGAAATTAATGGAGTCAGGCCATCCACACAAATCTTTGCAAAGAGAAAGGAGAGATTCCTTTTTTTTTTTAGTGAGCCATTTACAAGATATATGTTGTTTGTGAAGGAATTTAGTTCATGTAAGGTATAAAAAGCTGTAACCAGTGAAGGGGAAAGCCTGCTTTTTTAAATCAAAACTCAAGTGTAAGTACACAGGAGTATTCATGCTGCCTCAGTGGAAGCTTCCACATTTGTAGTTGAAAGAGGGGCTAATATTTCTATTCTGGCAAAGTTCTTTTTAAACTATAACTGTGCACACAGTGATACACCACACAGCCAAATTCTACGTGCAGATTAGTAACAAATTGGTGACCAGACTCATCTGAATTCATGTGTGGCAAGGACCAAGCAAACTTCTACCAATGCAAGCAAGGCCTTAAAGTTTATTAAAACTGTGTGCCTGCATGGGTAGGCATCTGCAGGCTGGTGTTTATAGACTGTGTCCATAAAAATCTGATTGCATAGAAGAGCAGATTTACAAAGGTCTTTTGACGTCTACCGGGAGTTTCAAAACCACTTAAGTAATTAGGCTCTGAATACCTTTACGACTGGTACAAATTAGGTGACTAACTTCTGCAGGTGCTTTTGTGAATCCCACTAGGCTCATATATGCATAAATAGGTGCCTAAACAATGTTTATATGTTTGCTCCATAGTCCTTAAACCTTTCAGTGACATATTCTGTTCCTTCCTCTGAGTAATAGAATTGTCTTCTTGCCTTGAGTAATCCTCTTGTCAGGAGCTAACGCCACGTCTTGCAGCTGCTCCGTGCAGGTGGGGTCATGGCTGGTGTTGTGCCAACTGAGCTAATTCTTCCGTTGCCACTGCTTGGAAAAAGTCCAAGAGTGCAATGCACACAGAGAGCAAGCAAGCATATTTACTGGAGCCCACCTGTGTTTAGCACTAGGGAATAGCCTGGGTTTCTGAGAATGGTTCATTAAATACACTGTTGTGGAGCGTGGTAGATGTGTACAAGTCAGCTTGGTTAACACAGGGTTGTGTCAGGAGAAGTGCTGGGTGGATGTGTTAGAGACTTCTTTCTGAAAGCATGTGTCACAGTCTGGATGTATTAAATATATCTGTGTTGGGGCTGGAGTCTTACACTGTTGTGATAAGACAAAATGACAAGTGTACCCTAAGCAACAATCTCACATATTTTCAACAGAAATCTAAAAGCTTTTTTTTTTTTTTTTCATTCACAATAACCAGAGTTAAAAAAGAAATGGCAGATACAGTATAATGAGGGTGAAAAGGCCTTTCAAAAGGAATATTGGAATATACTGATTAGCCATGAAATGTGGCAGGTTATGTACAAACAGAAAAAGCTGCCTCAGAATTGCAGCAGAATTCTGTTTCCAAAGGTGTAAGTGAGCTCTTTATAAACAAAGCATCAGGAAACCTTGCAACAGCCCTTGCCTCTGAATGACAGAGAGAAGCACTGGAGTCCACTGGGCAGTGATCAGAGAATCTTCTGCCTCTCTGAGACAAGCAGCATTACATGGTGCATGGCCTTTATTTGCATTGCATTTGGGTTTATGAGCTGACATTTTTGGTTTCCACAAAAGGCAGCTCTATTTAAGTATTGCCATTTCACGTGCCAGTGTTGGCTGGGAAAAAGAGGGAGAAAGGAAAACTTTATATGAGTGAGCCCATTTGCAGAAGAGGGAAAACTACATCCAGCTGATATTTAGGGTGAAGTTTTATGGTGTCAGCCAAACCATCAGGCATTTTATCCATATGCTCTCCTATTTGAAACATTTTACTCTCTTCTACTTCAAGACTCAAACAGCCTTGAGGGATTTATAGCATTTACTTAAAAACAGCAAACATTTTCAATTATTTCCATACTGTTCAGGGACCATAATTTACTTAATACTATGAACAGTCGCATTTCTCAGGGACTGCTGTGAAATGTCACCTCTGAAAGATGACTCCCTTGTTGGTAGCAGTGAAAGCCCCGTTTGTAGTTTTCATTTTTTATTTTGATTTAATTTTAAGACAATTCAACTTTCACACCATGCATGAGTGACTAAATTCATTTCACTTGTCAGAAGAGAAAAATTTTTGTAATTAAAATCTAAAACAGGGGTGGCCTTTTGCTTGCCAACCACATATTTCAAATCTGCTGTGTTTTCTGTCCTTTTCTTTATTTTTAAGGGGTTGAGTTTGTGGGTTTTTTTCACATCTGCTTTATTATCTTCTGTGGTTGACTTCTGAGGTTAGGTTTTGGGTTTGTTTGCTAGTTTTTTTCCTCCCCAAGCTATTATTGATGGACAACCTTCAATAGTTTCTCTGAACCTTGGAAGAACTTCAATGATGACCAGTGGATGAAAATGATTTCTGTATGGAGCCAATCCCTTTTGTTTTTTGGGCCAGTGCAATATGAGTTTAAAACACATGTGATTGAGCTTTTCATATGTAGGAGTTCCCCAGGAGCACCCTGGTGTGAAGAGCTCTGTGAACTTGCTTCTCACTCTCTCTAATTCCAGACATGTTTGTGCAAAGCATTTATCTCATTCTTTGATTGATCTGCTGTAGCTATGAATGGCCATCAGTTGTGCAGGAGGTCTCTGTGAATTGTGCTGGGACCTGGCTATCACATGGCGAAAACCTAAATTCCATCCCTGTGATGCACACAGTTACTGGGCAGAGAAGCTCAGGGTGAATTCCCTCCAACCAGCTAATCAATAAAGATTAATTTAGTTGGTTTGAACTGGTCATAGATCCAAGAGCTGTTCAGGCTGATCAGAAAACAGTTGTGGTTCCACAAGCTGCTTTGCTACCATGGAAAGCTGCATTGGCTGCCTGTCTGCTCAGCCCAGCAATGCAGACCAGCTTCTGGCTGTTGAGGAGGGTCTGTCATCTTAAAACACACCTGGAAAACGGGCATGGAGTTCTTCTTCCAAAAATTGAGATCATTTTCATTAAGACTCCATGCACTAAGTGTACTTGCCACTAAAACCTTCTGCAAATAATTATTACAGCTAAACCACCATTGCAATTTCCATTTCATTGAGGTCAGTTGTGTTACATTTTTAGGATTAGAGGTTGGTGTGTAAATGGCTTGTGTTCTTCTTTTGAGGGGCCTGGCTTAAAATTGAGTATGGTGTTGGGATATCTGCATCTGCTTTAGGCTGGCAAGACACTAATGTGCTCCCTTTAGTCAAAATCTGTTACCTTTCAATAAGATGCAAAGGATTAACCCTTAAGTGACTCTAGGGACAAGCTTCAGTTAAAGTTGCACTGATATAGTGAGAGCTACACCATATTGATGCTCTTCTGTTGAGATAAATCTGTCCCTGAGAAGTGCCAAACTAGGCAAGTCAACACGTCATTTCAGGTGTTACTTGTATTCACAGGCTTTGCCAAACATGGCTTTAAAAGGATTCTTTCTCAATTATTTTATTTTACTTTTTAAACTGGTTAAAACNGCTGCTAATGAGTCTAAGCTCCCTCCCGCGTGTTTATTTTTCTTGCCCCTTCAAACTGTCATTTCAGAGTAAATTACTTTTCCCTGCATCTTTGTCAGGCAACACTGTACCAGCACATCCACCCCCAGCTCACCCTCTGCTCTAATTTCAGGCTTATTCAGTTCCTCTCCATGCAGTTTACTAAGCAAAGTGCAGCCTCTCCTCCCATCTGTCTTACTTAAGTGGCAGGATGCGCCTCACCAGCAGATAGAGACATCATTTTTATTATGCTCAAGTTCTGCTTCTTGGTTGGTTTTTTGGTTTTTTGCTCCCTGAATTATTTACTAAGACATTATCATGGTGGGGGAAAAAAAAAAAAAAAAAAGGTAGCACTTTACTAGGGGCATTCTGGTAGAGAAACATAGTACCTGTGAAGTCTGCAGTGAATCTGACTCTACCCCAGCTAGTAGTAATCTAAATATCTGAGTACAAGGGAGAAAATCAAAACCCCACTTCTGTATCTTCCTCAGCCTTGGAGAAGTTCCAGACCATGCCTCCAAAGCAAGTCCCCAGTACATCAGGCTATGAGCTGGCTGGGCAAAGGGCAGCTGAGTGGTTGCTTGTCTTTCCTGACCCAAAAAAGGTCACCTTTTTAGGGAGCTCTAATTTAAGGATGTTTATTTAAACTTGAGCATGTTGTTTCACCTTTGCCCATGAACAAATGGAAATGTCTGTGTTGATCCTGGTAAATCTACTTATGCATTGATTCTTCTCCATCAAAGGGAATTGAGGTAATTTGTTGTCCTTGCAAGATTCTTATTACCAAATTTTCAAGGAGTTTAGTTTCTTCCCTAGATGTTAAGAGCAAGTGGGAATCTCTTTAATCACAATTTGGGTTTTTTTTTCTTCTTCTACATAAATTAGCAAATAGGATCCCATATATCTTCCTTCTTCATATCATCTTATCCTAGTAATGCTCTGAGTTTGAGCTGAGTGGAAGTGTTCTCTGGACCATCTCTGGGACACAGGTATCTGGTGGAATTAATATTGTCTAAGTGTAACAGGACCTGTGGAGCTTGGAATGTTTCATTGCACCCCCTCGCTGGGAGAGGACTTCCATGTTGGAGAGCTCTGCTATGGCAATGCTGTCTCCTTGGAGAAACACACAGACATCCAACCTGAAAAAGGGGGGAAATCTGCTGCTTGTGCAGCCAAGGGAGGTTTGGTGTAATTTTTCCCCAGGAGCAGGATTTCACCTGAGATTTTTACTTTCTCTGAGAGTTGGCAGAAGCCTGAACTCTCAATTTACTTGATGTGAGTCAGCTTGCAAACTCTTATTTATTTGCAGTGCAGCATCCTCAATATGCCACAGGAATCATTAACCTACATAAATTAACTGCATCCTCAAAATGTATAAACAAACTAATTTTAAGCATCCTCTAGTTCTGAGCAAAATTTATTTTGTCTGCTAGAACGTTGAAAATCAGAATACATGATGGTGAGAAGAATAGCATTTAACATTCTGAGTGCTTTTAATCTCCAAGGAGCTAAACAAACATTAGTTAATAATGAAATAAGTGATGTATATTTAAGTGTAATGAGTACAAATACAACCTTCACTTTATATTTTGATTTGACTTCCGTGACTAAGGATTTATTACTTTTTTCCAAATAACGTTGGTGCAAAAATCGAGAAGCTNCCATTCTATGATTCTAAGGATCATCTAGATCCTTAGAACTAGATCTTAGAGGTTACTTAGATCTAGAGGCTACTATAAGGTCTCCTCGAAGCCTTCTCTTCTCCAGGCTGAAGAACCCCAACTCTTGTAGCATGACCTTTCAAATATGATGGACAGTGCTTTACTTGAAGTTTCAAAACTTATTAAGTAATTAAAACCTTGAAGTATTTCTGAATAAATAATTCTATTGATATTCATTCATTTATATTCTATTTATATGCATTTAGATTTCTGAATTGGATGGTCAAGGAAAAAGATGGCTGATGAATAAACAATTGTTAGGAAGCTCCTGTGCTGGACTGTCACACTAGCTGTCATGTTAAACTGCATTTTGAAATGACACATACTCCACTCGAAGCTTACAGAACAAATTAGGCAGAAAAACACCTCATATTCCTAAATACTTCTATCCAGTGGGCTTTTCAAGGTTAAATAGACAACACACATGATCTTTGAAGCAGCAAATGGCACTACTAAAAATCCATTATATGCACATTAGCAAAAATCTGACAGGCCCTCGTGGCAGTTGTTGGAGGCGACTAACGAGAGATGTTTCACAGGACCAGGCAGACTTCCACGAGGTTCACTTTGTTAATTATTTGTTTCTCAGAGTGAAGTGAAAAAAGCATGCTAATACCTCATAGAAGCCTTTTCTTTTCCATGGCCTAATTAAGGACAAAGTGATTTTCTTTGGCAAGAAGGTAAGATAGTGTATCTTCAGAAAAGATCTTTCAAATCTTTTTTCTTTTCACTGTCTCTGATTCTGCTGCAGTTATTATCAGGGAAGGAGAAATCCATGGACTGCAGCTAGGTGAACAGCACTAGCTGTCAAATTAGTAAATATTATTTATAATTGGAACAGCCAGCAAAAATAAAACTGTATGTTGACAATACTAAATGAATTTCTAGGAAGATAGATCTTCATCTGCTTCAAGCTGTCATAGGACCAGTGACCTTCTTGGCCTATGGAAACTTAGACCAGCAATCGATTTGCTCAGTGGTTACATGGACTGAGCCCGCAGAGAGTGCTCCTGCATCATCATCATCATCATCCATTTGTAAAATCTAACTATTTAAATAGAGTTTTTGTGATTGACAGCTTTAGCTGAAGGAAACATCTGGATTGATATGTTGTGGCTCCTGTGTAAGAAGGCTGGATGCTCACTGAGGATGAGGGTTTCTGTGAGTCCAGCTTCTGTTCAGCAAAAGCTCTTCAACATATGCTCAGGTTTAAGGCTGAGGATAATGACATTTCTGTCCAGCAAAGCACTTAAGCAAATGCTTAAATTTCAGGGTAGCAGCAGCCTTGCATTAAGGAGATGTTTGGCTTTAAAGAGACAAACCAATGTTCTTTGTCAATATTTCCTTAGCTAGAAGTCGTAGATCATCCAACTCCTCCTGTACTTCCTTTGCAAGCAGGGTGAGTATAATTACAACCTTTTGCAATATTCCATTTCAGTACTTACCATGAGATCTCCTTGAAGCAGTTCAGAGTTGGCTCCCCATGTGGATCTAGAGCTGAACATGAGGATTGTGTGATGTGAGCCAAAAGGATTCTGTTACCAATGCATGTTTAGGACTTGCAGTTTTACCAGTCCTGAAGCAGCACATAATGGTTCTCACTGGATCAGCATAATCTACCTCTGAGCTGTTTCCTCCTTTATCAGCCTGATTCTCTGGACACTTGGGAGTATTTTTCTTGATCTCCAGTTCATTATGTAACACTTCCATCTACCCTCAAGCATCCCTAGATGACTATTTTTAGTATGCATAGGAAAATTTCAATGACTGAAATCCTCAGGGTGTTCTGAATGCTTTCAAAGTTAACTGTCAAAGTGCCAGAACTGTTTGAGCTGCTTTTATCAGCACAGCCACTAAGGCTGTTGAAAACCACTGCCATTGCTCACTTCTCAGAGGCACTCTCCTCTCAAGGAGGGTTTACTTGTGTTTGCTCTGCAGGACCATCCTCTTAGTGATCTCGAATTGTGTACTTGACCATCATGTTGCTTGGGAAGGTGGCAGGAAGAAGCTTCATATCCTGTGCATCTCTCTCGAGGCTTTCTGGGGCATGGTGTTGCCTCCCCCTTTTCATATCACATCAGCCTCCACGCTTCTCTCATTGAGCACTGCATCATCAAGTCTTCACTTAAGAACATAATAGCTCTTTAAAACTGTTCTGTTTCACTCTCCTTCAGAACTGCATAGTTAAATCCATTTGGCTTCATGTCAGTTTACTCTTCCTGAATACTGATTTATGTTTTTCCTTTAGATAGATAGTCACTATGTAGTGTCATTAAGAATTTTGATATTGCTTAAGCCTAAAATAAAAAAAATAAATAAAAATGAGAGCAAAGTGATTCATGATTGTGCTCCTGCACAACAGGCCACAATGTTCTACATAATCAGGCTCTTTCAACATGTAAGAAAAAAATTATTTCCATTCTGCCCTAAAAATAGCACTTTGTTGAATCAAACTGAGACAGTAAAATTATTATAAATGGAAAGATGATATTAAATGTATGGAAACCACCTTCACAGGCTATTCAGGTATCAAGGAGAGAAAAGTAAGAGGAACAATGGAGTATTGATGAGGAAATTACTAGTAATGGCTTCAAAATTTAACAGTCCCCAGGTAGAACTTGGTTTGAGATAGGAAAGTGTCAATACCTGGTTCAGATGTGAATTGAGCATGCACCAGCTGGACACACAAAGAACTGGAAGTGCTGGGTTTGTGCCAGCTTCTGCCAGGAGCTTGCTCTCTGGGTTTAGCAGACCTTTACTTCATTTTTTTCCCTGGTGCAAGGAGATGACACACAGAACCCTGGGATCATGGGAAAGATGCTTAATCAATCCGAGCTGGTATTTGCACATTTGCAGCTCCATTGCTTTAGCACAGATGCAAAAGCCTCACAACTTTAAGTGTGTTTTCCTTGAAATGAGGAGCTATTTGCACCCATTTTATAGTATTGGCAGACAGGTAGGACATTAGGGAACTGTGGAGCACCAAGAAGTCTTCATCAGAGTAAGAAAGCAAACCTGCATCACATCTCCTAGCGTACCCTCCGTGTGTTCTTTTTTAGTAAGGAAAGAGGGGTTTGGAGAGGAAAATCTGCATGGGCTGAAAATGGCAGACTGGTTGGTTAAGCTGTTCCTTGCCCACACCCATGTAATCAGAGCTGGATTCCCTCTCTCTTTGAAGCTGACTAATGTAGTTTATCATACAAAACCCATTTACTCAGGCTATATGCGGGAGGAATAAGGGTGAACTTCCCCATAATGCTCATGAAACGCTTTGATATCTTAGCCTGGAAGGCACCACAGAAGTGCAATGGATTATTATTAATGAATTAACTAAATGATTAATTTAGTTAAAAGCTAAATTATTTAATTATTCATTAAATTAGCCCCAGATGTGACAGCAGCAATGAGACAAGCACTCAGTCTGCAAAGCAGTAACACAACTCGCATTAAAAAGTTGTTTTCTCCATTATTTAATGAATTAAAGCTTTGGTTATAAACAAGTCAGCCAACAGCCTTTTCAGTCATGGTACAACTGATGCCTCTCTGGTGTGTCGTTACAGATGATAGCAGTGTGAGATTGGAGACAAGATGAGGTCGTTCCTAATGAAGAAGAACTTAACCTTTTTGATAGTGGGATGTCTGAAACTAATTAATCCTATTCTTAGAAACTCTTAACTGAGGTGAATATAGATCCATCGTTTAACAGAAGCTTCCCTCAGGAGAATGATTGGGGGGGTTACCAGAACTGTAGAGGTTTTCCAAAAGTTAAGAAAATGTTCTAAGGCCACACATGTGTGTGTGAGAAAGTGAAGCCAGATTAATTTCTGATGTGTGACAACAAGACCAAGAATTTTGGCTTGGTTTTTAGCTGCACAACTAAGCTAGCCTTTCAGCACATCCCTCTTCCTCCAAACAGAATTATTTGAAGGCAAAAATGAGGAGGGGATGCTTTTTACCACATTATTTTCTCTGCAAGAAGAGAAGGTTTTGAAATAAACTCTTGCCAGACAAACAGCTTGAGGACATGTGCAGGCTGGACTGCACAGTAGAGTCAACAGTGACTGGTAAGTCTGTGGTGCCTTCAGGGACTGGTGACACTCTTTACAAGCAGCACAGGCAGTAAGAAGATGATCCTTTGAGGAGATCATAACTTGAATACAGAGGGCAGACCACTGCAGAGGAAAAACTGCCTCTGCAGAAGCTGGTAAACATAATAAAGTTCAAGGACAGATGTTCAGGTAACATCTGCACGTACAGTAGGCATAGTAAGAAATAATTTCTCTGGTTCATCAATGGTTTATAGATTGATTAATTAGTGCAACTGCTGTAAGATCTTCCTGGAATTTTACCCAAAGCAAGAACTGAATGAAAGTAACTGTAGAAGGAGCAATTCTGTGACGTTAGGCACTCATCCAGGATGTGAGAGAGCAGAGCCGAAGCAAGGCTTGGGCTGAGCTACTGTGTGTTCATCCAGCTGTCTCTCCACACGGAGCAGTCCTGACAGAGAGCCTGGAGAAGCTCTGCCCCATGGCAGTGTCAGGGAAATGCCTATGGGATGTGGCAGAATGTGTTTCCAATATTATAGGAGAGTATATTTCCCACTTCTCAGGGGAGTGGTCCAATTAGATGTTTACCTCTTTCTTTCTACATACTTCACCTTGAAGGTTAGAAACCTTCCCCAACAAATATTTTGATGAATTTGCTGTAAAAGGTGGCTTCTTTTCCAGCATACTAATGTTTCCAACAGAAAGATGCTCTGACAAAAACCCTCAGCCAGCTTCAGCAAACACTTAATTGAACTGATGTACATCCTTAACTTCCAGAGCATCTCATGTCTGTCCTTAGGCACTGCCCTTTCTTCCTGGAAACTCCAAGGACTGGCCCAAGCAGACATCACAGTTTGAACTGGGCAGTCAGAAATGTTGAGGCAGCTGTTGAGGCAGCTCTTTGCAATACAATGAATTTCCTTTTCTACTCAGCCCTATGTTCCTTTTCCCTTCCAATTCTCTTCTGCAGTCACATGAATGCTAACTGACACTGCCATTATCATTTTACAAGGCAGAAGTCAGGTTGCATTTGGGAAGATCTCTTTAGCCAGTTCCATGAACTCTAGCAATTTAGATCATCTATCAACCACTGGAGTCTAGCCCTTGATTTTGCAACATCCCAGACATACAATTAAATCTATCATCCTAACTTGTCCTACTGAAGTCTGCTGGCAGGCACAAGCCTTAAGTTATGTATGTCCTTGAAAGATTAGACCCCTTATTCTTCCCTACCACTTCAAACAGAATAGTTGGAAGCCAATTTTTTGGTAAAGTTCACTATCTCCACCTGCAGAGCAGCTGTGGGCAAAGGGCCCTGTGTTTTATGATTGTTAATAATTCTAGTCTTTACTACCAAAATATGTACAAGAAACTTCAGCAAGTTTTTTCAGCTCAGCACTTGAATTCTAGAATTAGACTTTGAGACATCTTGTTTCACACATACTGCGGAGGCGGAGACTGGAGACAAGTTGTCATACATGAATGAAGATGCTGGGAATTAGATGAAAGAGACTTTCCCACCTCCTAATAAAAGTCAAAAGTGACTCATCTGAAAGAGAGGAGATTTAACAGTGGCCAATAATCTGAGTACTGCTTTAACATTTAATGTTGGATATTCTTATGAAAAATATGACCCCAAAAAAATCTGTGTGGAGCGCCCAAGAGCCGGAGACTTGGTTTCATGTAAGAGCCGTTTTTAGGCCAGCATTTCAAAACAGAAGCCTCTCTGCTCTTTTCTCCCTCAACTCCACAGTTCCTTAAACCTGAAAAAGCTTTTAGAAGGATTTTTTGAGTCTGTTCCTAAAACAAGAGCTGATAGGTGTCAGAACATCTATTTGAGAGGAAAAAAAAGAAAAATGGTCTCAAGTTAGTGGCCATTAACATGTCAGCTACATAAATCAAACATCTTCTACCTTGGATCTTGATAATTACAATTAAAACAGTCCACTTGGGACAATGAAAAGTAGAGAATAATCACCAGTAGTCCTTTATTTCTCCCAGGCTCCAGAGGGGGAGGGAACTATGAAAATGTTAATTCAGAGGCACTTAAAAAGGCATTGATTGGATTTATCTATATCATGAATTCTAGCTGACAAAAAAGTTACTTTAAACTAATTTACATTATCCATCATGAAGTAGCTCTTCAAATGAAAAGATTTAGATTTTAACATAGGACTGTAAACTCCCAAGGACTTTTGGACAGTGAACATCCATTCAACCATCCTCTTGAGAAGCCAGCATGATCTACAGCCTCCAGAGGCTCTGTATCTCACTGGTTATTGCTGCAGAGAGATCTTTCAAGACCTGTGTTTGACAACGTGCAGATCTCAACACTGAGATTTGGCCTGGATTTTTACTGGCTGTAATTTTTAACTGTGCAACCAAGTGGGAGGGGATTTGCATCTAGTGTAACCCTTGTAAACAGAAATTTGTCTTGGCAGTAAATGGAGTTGACTTGGGACAGGCAGACAAACCTATTCTGTGGAGGTTTTACTAGTGCGTTGTGGGAGAAAATGCTCTTTTTTCCATTTCAAGAGGGAAGAGGCCATGAGGTTTTGAGGCTGCAGCAGGATAGCTTTCCAGGCTTATTCAGGTACATTTGCCAGTGAAGCACCAGTGAAGGAAGCAATGGGTTTAGAAACAAGTATGGTCTAAACTGCTGTCTTTCTGTAGATCCGGAGGAGAGCATCCGTGGCAGCAGGGTCTCTTCCCTTCTTCCACACAGTGATTAATCATGTGTTGAAGAATTCCTGTTCTGAAGTCTTTTAAATACAATTCCTGCAAAAGGGCTGCAGAACCTTTTCCCTGTGAACCTCCATTCAGCTCATCTTACAACTGAGCTGCTTTACAAACAGGGAAAGAAATCCCCTAGCTTCATTTCAAGTTAGGGATTTTCAGACATCTAGGTTTTAGTCTCTTTAATGGGAGAGAGCCAACAGAGGTGACATAATCATATATTAACGACTTAGTAAGCTACTTACTGTCCTCTCTGACAGTGGAACTTGGCCCTGGGGAGGTAGTCAAAGTGTTGTCTATTTGAAGGAGCAAAGGTGAGGCATCGCACTGGTGTGTTTATGAATATTTCATAGCTCAAAGCAGTAGCCTGTCTATTCCCTTTACAAGTGCCTACTTATGCTTCAAACAAAATACAGAGGGTAGCTATAAGCTGCCGTGCATTTGTTTAATTTCCCTTTGTACACCAGTAAGTTGGCTGAAATTGCAGAGTATGGAAACATGATACAGCACAGAGGAAGAATGGAGGAAAAGAGACCTTGGGGGTTTAATAGCAATTTAATCATACGCCTCTTCAAAGCACATAAACAGAATGCTAATAGCAAACCTCATCTGCTGCCTGTGCCTTGCACCTGGTGCACGGTCACTGTGGCACTGGGACTGGACCTGGGCTGCCCTGCTGCAGAGTGTACCACTGATGTGTGACACTGGAGAAGAGCTGTCCTCTCGTGCTCTTCACGATACACAAACAAGTGGCTTTGCTGCCACCGAGTCAAAAGGCAGCGCTGGCATGTCTGCTTCTTGCAGTGATGCCCTTTCTGTGACTCTTGCTGTTTCATTTACTCAGCAGTTTCAAGGCCAGGCTGTTTCTTTGGAAGGTATTACTGGAATGAAAAAAAAAATAATCCAAAGTCTTTTGCAATAGCATTTTATGTCTCGTATGCTGCTGTTAACCTCTAGCAGAGTCCCTCAGAATTATCATTGATGGCGGCCTATGGATCAACTTTAAATTTTGCTTCCTGGTATTTCCTGGACTTCTTCACAGTATAAAGTACTGTTGGCTTTGCAGTAGGAAGTGAAAATTGAGTGTAGTTTTTCAGTATTAAGGTAATGACAACTTTCAGCAAATTTTTTTTTATTTCACAAACTTTGCCAGCTAACAACCTTCAAAAGTAGCAATATCCTGGTGCATTTGTCTGTGTGCTTGTACTGCAATTGCAAAGTAGATAGCTCAGAGGATGGCATCTAAATGCCACGTGTAGTAATTTGACACACAACCACCATTAACAATAATGGGAATTGTATGTCTGATAATCCATCATGCACAGCAAAGGAAATTCAGCCCTGGGGGTTTACTGTGCAGTGCTCAAAAGTGCGAGGCAAAATATGGAGACAAATAAAGACTAAGAAGCTTGTTTCTCCTTTCCTGCCCATAAAGAGATGCAAAGAACAGCATTTTTAAAGTCTGCCAAATAATCTGCATCCCTGCTTTGTTTTTTGAGGGGGTTTTAATTGATACAATAGAATAGTGAGCTGCTTAGCCTAAGTTCAGACTTTCAACCCAACTGCTTGTAATCAGGTGCGTAAGAACCCAACTTCCTCTCAAGCTCAGGGCTAGGTGCTTACAGGGTCAAGAGCTTTGCTCACTGGCTTGCTTTCCTCTTGAAATAAGCAGGCTAAGCTGTGTAAATGGCATGAAGGTCCAGAAAAGCCTTGCCTGTGCTCCTTCTTCTGGTGTTATTTGACAAACTACCTCAGCACTAGAGCTGATTTTGAAAATAAAATAAAATCATAGTTTTCATCTGACTTCTTCCAACTACTTTTAACTATCAATTTCTTGAAATCACCAACACAAATATTCTTGGATAATCTTTTAATCTCTTTTCATGGATTGGTTTCCACCTCCACCCCTAGTAAGAATACTCTAGTTTCTAGACAAATGTAATTGGGACTCAGCTTGCAACATTTGTCCCACACGTTGGAACACTGAGGCAATGAGCTCCTCTCGAGAGCTGATCTCACTGGAGATAAAAGACAGTAGCTTGTGCACAAGGACAAAATCTGGGACAAAGCAATTCATTGGATTTCTGAAACTGAATGGTCCACTGGATGAATTTCTCTGACTTCCCATATGGCATAACCTTTAGAAGTTCAGCACATTCTTCTTTCCTGACCCAAAGGGCCATTGCATGGTCAAAATTGTTTTTCATTGATATTCTTAATTCAGGCACAGTCTTCCTCTGAGAAGTCTGTNTTACCATTCTATGATTCGATAAGTCAAACTCTTCTTGAAAAAAGGTCAGCCTCTCTTTGTCCTCTGGGCTGTGTCCATCCAGGTCACCAACAAAATATATATTCCCTTCTTATTGCTCAATGAATGATGGAAACCAAGTATGAGCACAGGGTAAGAGCTGGACCTGAGTTTTACCATCCATGTTCTTCTCCTTGTACACATGACCTCAAATGAGTCCACTAGAAATGGTGAATCAGTGATTTGTAAGCCAAGTTTGACTTAAAATTCCTTTACTGTTTGTGACTAAGAGTAAATGGGAGAAGAAAGCATCACGAGCTTCAGATTCAAAGTGAAGTTTACAGATCTGGCACACAAGGATGCTTTTGAATTGGAAACAAGGCACATCTGTTATGGAGGTTTGAGAGAAGGAATACTGATCCCCTGTGTGTCACTTCTATCTTCATGTATCATACAAAGCTGAAGTTCACATTCCCTGAAGTTTACTTCCCCCTCCCCACCTCCCCAACTTCAAGCTTTCATTTCTTGTCTTGCCACTAGCTGGAGAAAAGGAAAGGTATGTGGAAAATAAGCTGAAGGATTTTTCTTAGGTATAAAGAACATTTTTTAGAGTTTGTTGTAGTTCCTCACCATGCCCCTTTGAAGGTATCTCTGCACTGTGACATTTCAAAAAGAATAGAAGAGCAGCCACAGGGTGCTGGCAGGAGAAGAGATTTGGTTCACGTTCCTTCTGTGGACACTCAATGCATTGTGTTTTTCTCTGGAGACTAGGATTTCCTCCCAAAGTAGGAAAACCTCCATCATTTGGAACATCTGAGAACAGCGAGAGAGCATTAAGAATGAACAATCTGGCTCAGCACTAAGGGATTTTGTTGGTTAGAGGCAGAGTATGGACAAAGTGGCCTAATAGCTTTTTTCAGCTGTGGTTTTCATGGTCTTAAAATACATTTCACTTAAATAATTCACTGCCCTGTGATCCCAGGAAGCTCCCACCTGTCCCTTTCACAGCACACACTTGTAGTCTATTAATGTGATGTTACATTTGTTAAACCATTTTACCACCAACTCTCTCCTCGTTTTTTTTTCCCCTTTGTATTATTTTGTGACCTGAGGAGTCCTTTGGAAAAAAAATCCTGCTTAATCTCTAGTTACACATATCCCAGTGTTATAGCCACAGCAAACAAAGGAAGGATGGATTATTTTTTAGCAACATAAATGCAGGATCATGCACTTAGTGATATACCTAATTTGGTCATGGAACATTGGAGACTGCACACAAATGACACAATTACAGCTTATGCAATTAAGTAGTCATTTGTCCACGCAAGTGCCTCACTTGCATGCACAGTAGCACATGTGAGAGATTATCCACAGTTGTTTATGCTCTAGCTAGGACTAATTGAATTTAGATGTTAATATTTGAGATTTGTACTTTTTTTTTCCCTCCACTGCCATTTTCTGATTGACAGCTCTTCAGAAAAGCATTTCTCTGGGCAATGTGTGTATTTTCAGGTAGACTGTATACTGTATCTATTAAGATGAAAGTGACAGACTATGCAAGGTCTTATTCAATCATGTACCTGTCGTTTTTGCTAAAACATGACTCCCATTTATATGTGAGCTGTTTATTCTTTCTTCCAACATCCTTTGAAAGTCAGCTTTTTTGAAATCATAGCCTGTGTCTTCAGAACCAGCCCTTAAATCTGCTCCAGCAATCAACTGCAGGTGCAATTTTGTGAGCACAACCAATTGCAGGAGGAAATTATGGAACTTAAAGATCGAGCATCTCCCTGATTTGTAAGCACAAATAGCAAGTATAAATGAAGTCGATGGGAAGTGTAAGTGCTCAGAGTTTCTCTGTGTGAGACTGTTGCTTGCACCCACAAATTAGGTGATAAGAAATCAAACCCTACAATTCACATTGTCAGTTGATTGCAGGAGCCTGAGATGAAGTCCCTCTAAAAACGTGACTCTTGAAGCTTACTTATGCTTTCCCAATGAACATGGGATTTGTCATGCATTGTTGACTAACCCATGTGATTTGGCATCTCCAGCAGTGGATGATATTTCCTGATTTGTGTGTGTGTGTATACATATAAATATATAGGTAGCTGTGGGAATGGTAAGAAGTGTCTAGCAGGAACCTAAGGGGTGATTCAGCCACATATACTATTGTCTTAGAGTGTCAACTATGAGTTAGCTCACAGGTCCTGGAACAAGAACTGGACAAGAGAACTCACCCTGTCGCATTCCCCTTGCTTTGCTTTCTGGATTACACCTTCCAGGGGCAAAGATCAACTCCTGCTACAACTCTGCATACGTATGGTCCTCATCTTGGTGTGGCCCAGTGGTGACAGAAAACACAGTGAAGAACTTGCTGCATAATCTCTGTGCCTTCTTGTATGTTCCTTTTTAAAAAGAAGAGTAAAATGTTTTATGCAGTCCCACACGTGGGTTATAGGTTAAACTCAAATCCAGCAATATATTTTTTATATCATTTGAGCCTCTTAGACTTTGGACTAAAAGGTGATCATTTACTACTGGCTATCCAGAATTTCATATCTATATATATCTCAGGGGTTTCCTACTATACACTTAGTAGTTTGAACTCGACCATAATTACATCTTATTATCTTCATAAGCTTTACTTATCTCATTATCAACTCCTTCCTATGTTGGAGGTCAGTAGTGTATCCCTTTTATTAGCTATTTAATCCTTTTACCCAGTAGCTCTGTTCTCATTGATTCACTTACTATATCTCTGCAGCTAATATTTCTGACATTTCAGACTAACCTCTCCCCTTGCCTTTTACTCTGTCCAAACTAATCTCTACCCCTGTAGATTCTGAGTTCATTACTGCCTGTTTTAGGGGTACTGGAGGTCGCCATTAAAATCTTTGTGATTTTTGCCTTTGGAGTTGTGCACTCTCATACCACTGCACTTTGCTGGGGCTGCCTGTCCTCAGCACAAGGTGTAACTGGGGGAGACTATCCTAAGGTGTCTCATTTCCAAAGAGGCAGGTAAAGACTACCATGGTGGTGAAAATAAATAAAAGGAACTTGTTCCCACAACAGTAACAAAACTGCTCTGAAATTACCATTCTTATAAGACAGTATTTTCTGCTCATTTATTTTCTATCAGCTATCTTTGCTGCTGGGTACTATGTTTATTTAGAAATAGCATTTATCGATTTTACACTCCCTTTGAGATATAATTAACATTTTGGAGACATTCTCTTGTTCCCTTTCCATCATGTTGTCATTCACATGTGATCTCTTTCAATGTGAATTCTATTCCTTATGCTCCTGAACAGGGTTGTCTCTGCAGAGATGTCTGTGGGAGAAAGACAGAGTTTGATTTTCTGAAAAGTCTTCTAACTACTTTCCCAAAGAAATTCTTTCCTCAGCACTAACTTGAAGCAACATTAAATGTATTGTTTTGTTTTGTTTCAGTTGTCATCTTTTTGGGGGTTTTTGTTTGTTTTTTAAAATAAGGTGCAGTTACTGAGGCATTCTGAGTGTACTTCAGCTCTTGGCAGGCTTAGGTGTACAGCTGAACACATGCTAAGTCTAGCAAGGATAATTACACCAACTGTGACCTTTTTGAACACATATTTGGACCAAAGTAGTTTTCAGTCACTTCTGATTTACTTAGAGCTTACTTGAGTTTGCTTTCTATAAACTTCAAATATTACCTTCCTAGTGCTGTGGTTAAACTTGGTAGTATGTGTGTGTGTGTGATGAGGGTTCTTATTATTTGATATTTGCTCCTCTTTATGATGTCTGATGGGGTTAGGGAAGTTTTACAATGGATTTGGTCCTGTGCTCAGTGCTGCTTTGGGCTCAGGTGGCCGTAACACGCTGTGAAAGGTGTTCCAAAGGTGAGCAAAGGGTTCCTGCCCTTGGGCCAAGAAGGCATGGAGTCCACTCATGCTGCCTCAGCAGCTCAGCAGTTCCTGTTTTAATGCTGTGGGCTGCATGCCTCAGCTATTAGGGGAATAAAGAGAGGATGAAAATGAATAGAAGAGAAATTGCTGGCTTGGCCATTGAAAAAAACTCCTTTTTTTTTTTTTTTTCTTTTTTTTTCCCCTTTTTTTGTTTAAACAGGGGCATTATTAGTGTTGCTGAGAGTCTCCTTGATCCAGAGTGGAGTTTTGTTATCTACTTAATGCTTTTTACAACTGCAATGCTACCTGACTCCGGTTTATTAATAAAGGACAGATACTTAATTAAGGTAGCTTTATTCAAGAATCAATGTCCTGCAATGTATGTAACAGAATTTTTACTTCTGTTTTAGTGGCACATGCCTGGGCAGTCAGATCTGTTAATGCATTATCATTATTATTATTATTATTATTATTATTATGCAGCATGGTGGTGGTGGCATTGGTGGTGGTATTGGTATTCAGGCTTACCAGAACATGGACAAGAATAATTTTTACTTGCATATTTCCTTATAATTCTTGTGATTTTTTTTTTTCCACGTTTGGAGTTCCTCCCTTGCACTAGGTGATTGTTTTGGCTTCTGTGCTACAGGGCACATTCATTTACCTGACTTGGTTGCTTTCCATCTAACAATTTCAGTGTA
The DNA here is from genome assembly GCA_013399055.1 of Ramphastos sulfuratus. Taxonomy (NCBI): domain Eukaryota; kingdom Metazoa; phylum Chordata; class Aves; order Piciformes; family Ramphastidae; genus Ramphastos; species Ramphastos sulfuratus. The sequence goes on along the minus strand of WBNM01000023.1, from coordinate 12,580 downwards.
GACCAAACAATATGCTTGTTTATAGCAGAAGAATACTCTTACTGTGAAATGCAAGTAGCTGTCATAGTGAAGACCTGTAACTTCAGGTTGTTGAAAAGATCCTGGGTTTCAAAGGGCTTTGCAGCCACTCAGTAACCCTTCTAAAAAGCCATGCTTGAGCCCATCTCATGGTTTCCATCACTGTTGCTCTCGAGCTGACTAGAGCTGGGGTATGTGGGAAAGAGTTTCTTCCAAAGCAGGTAAGCAGGGATAATCCTGTTGTTGATTAAAGAGGTGACACTTGTGTCCTCTTACTGTTCATCTCTAGCTAAGACTAGAGAAGGGGCTGTATTACTCTCCATGTGCCAGTTTTATGTTGTGTCTGAGATCAGGCAAGTGAGCTACTTCCCTTCAGAAGTCTGTTTGGAACTACCAGCTGGACTCCTATCCTCAGCTTGGCTATTGCACCAGGAAACAGTGCAGCACAAATGGAGCAGACTTACGAAGTAAGGAGGTTGCTACTGAGAACCTACCATCCACACAGCACCAATTTCAAGGGATATTGCTTCTGGATAGCTCTAATCTGGCCCTGTTGACTGCAAGTCTGCTAGAGCTGGAAGCACACTACTTGCCTCTTGTGCTGGTTTGAGGCTAATTGGAATATTTTAATGGAGAAAATTATAGGCTGTGAAAAGAAAACAATGGTGATGTCTGCTTCACTCATAGGCTTGCTGAGATGTTCAAGAATGAGAACACAAACATAGATAAGACAGTGTCTCTTGGTGTCTCTTGCTTTTTTTGCCTTCTCTCTGCCTCTCCTTCTAACCCCCCTGGCTGATCCTCCAAACTCACCTTGCACGTAAGGCAAACCCTGGGGTAAGGTAGAGCGGTGGAAAGAAGGTGGAAGGGTGGCTGGGAGCCCTTGCTGGGGACTCTGATCTCTGGGAGGGGAATTGTCTTTCTGTATTACCTTTAACTTGTCTATTTCTGTAACTATTCATGCCTATTGTGTATATCTCTGCTTGTATATTGTGCTAAGCTGTAAATAGAGCTTCAGTCCTTAACTTCCAGCCAGCTGAGTCTAGCCTGGGTGATTTTACAAAGTATGGGGGGGCAGGGAACTCCCAAACCATCACACCTCTGGAGTACATCTTCCAGAGTCATTCCATCCTAACACTCACATCCTTGGGGGCTGTTCTGTGATGTGAAGCAAATCAGTGGGGATGAAAGAGAGCTGCAGCCCAACACTGCTCTGCTGAGCTGCACTAAAACACTAACACAGCCATCCTCTCTAGTTTGCAGCAGGAACAAAGCTTAGAAAGTGGTTTTGAAACAACTCACAGTCTACACTCATTCATCTCAGCCAAAACCTTCCCTCTGTCTTGGAATAGTCACTTGTGTTCAGATCCAACTAATCAAATACCAGCACCACCTGTCTACGGTTAAGCCTTGCTGCTATTTTTTTACCTCTTTGTTCCCTGGTTGTGAGCTTGGCCAGAGCTAGTTCTGCAGCTCAGTGGGGGCTTGAGGTGGAGTTTGTGATCCAATTACCCAGGGCTTGTCTCTGAACAGCCCTTAAGTGGTTGCTGAAGGATTGTTCATCTTAAATCATTTTTCCTGTCAGCTTTTTTGCTCTACACTAGACTCTTGTTTGTTTAAACCAATATAGTCACATATAAAACACTGACAGCCCATGCTCAACATACTGGTGATAAAGAGGGCATCCTTTCAACAGCTCGTCCTCTTCAGCAATCCTTATTTTTCTGTATTGCTGTTTCCACTGTAAGCTTGCAGGTAGAGATTCTGCTCACAGGGAAACATTAGGCTTGGGCATTCCTGTAAATCCCAACCTGACTATGGATTTGACATAATCATGTTGTTTTAAAAGACAGTAAAAGCAAATAGATGGGATGTAATATCCCATTAGCTAATAATGCATGGTCCACTGAGCTGGAATCCCTTTCTATGCAGGTCATATACAGTCCTACATATATTGTGGCCAAATTCTTCCCTGATTCAACCAGATAGATTTAACAGAGATAGATTCTGATGGATCCCATTCGTGGAAATGGGACATGAAGACAAAGCAATGCCCAGAAGATATGCAAACCCTTGCATAAGCCACCCGGCTGAAAGCAGTTTGACCCAGCAATGCCACATGTAACATAGCAGTATGGCAAAGGCACAAGTGCCCAACATGAAGCCCATTATGCAGGAACACAACTGCAAATAGGTTTACACTCAGGAGACTGCACAGTACAAGTACAATGCAGCCAAGTGCTGCATTGGTTTAGATGACCTGGAAAGAGAGTGGGAGATTGGTTGGGTTGGTTTGGTTTCCCTTTTAGGAACATTTTAAGCATCCATACCAAGCAATGTGCATGGCCCAATATGTGGTGTGTTTCAGGGTCCCCATCTCTGATTTATCTTCCACTGGGAAGATCCAGAGAAGAAAGTCCAGGGTTGTAACAAAGTGAGAACCAGGAGTGGCATAGCCTTGAACCCAGATGTTGTGGTGGGAGCTTGAGAGTTTCCTAGAGGTTAGTATTACTGGATGCAACATCCTCTTGCAAATATATCTTGGGGTTTATTCCCAAGAGGCTGGGCTTTTTTCCTTTGGAGAGAATCCAGGGCTTACTCTCTTAGGCTATAAATCCTTCAGTGCAAGGACTTCTGTTTTCTTTTATGTCTCAAATTCACATCATGCCACTGTACACTGAGCCTGAGCCAAGTAATATATTACCATATGAAAACACTATTTCCATTTCTTCTTACTCTCTCTCTGAAAACTCAGGCATCTGAAAACAAGATTAGAGGGAAGTGACACAGTTCTGGCCAACTGAAGATCCACCAGCTGTAGACTAGCCAAAAGCCAGTGCTCTGCCTCATGACATCCAGCCTACCTGCAACATGATGCTTTGGTGGTACAAAGATGCTACAGAGCTGGTCTGAGTTAGAGCTTTGCTGGGGGACATGGCTTTGTGAAAAATCAAGGCAAAACCACACAGAATATCCCATGAGGGGGGAAAACACAGTGAGGAAATTTCTAAGATACAAATGTCCTGATGATGTGCTGAATTTCTGTGCTCTGCACGGTATTAAGGATCATTAAAATGAAAACACTCTGCCATTACAGCCAGGAAGGGAATCTATACCACTTTTATGATAATATCATGGAGATACATAGAGGTTCATGAAATATGGATGTGCTTATATGCAACATACTCTAACTTAAATTTGTAATGCTAAGTAACTACCTGCAAAACACACATTTGCTCGAAAACATTTGAGTGGCAAAGGCTTAATTTGATTTACCATAGACTAGTACTTGGTTATTTCCTTGTTATTGCAGCATTTGCTTGTGCTTGTTATGCAGAAATTCTGGCATTGGACCTTCAAATATTTCTGTTGATAGATGGGAGGTCATTGGGGTTCAGCTCTGGGTCATTTTCTGCTCCCTTTTCTTGACAGCTATCTTTAATGTTAGATTCCTGTTTAAACCTTGGATTCTTCAGTTTAGGAACTACAACTAAATTATGCATGCATATTCTATATTTGAACATGCATCACACTTGCAGATTATGTGGGATTATTGCTATTTGATAATCACATTTTTTACAGTTTAAAGATGTTACATGCTTATAGACATCTGCAGCCACCTATACAACAGTGTCCAAATGCACAGAAAATTAATTTCCTCTCTCAAAGAGCTTACAAACTAAGGCTGCACACATTTAGCTTTGCACACCATAGACTTCATTGAACAGCATATGAAGGTTAGCATGGGTATAAATTTTTATGGCTCTGCAGCCTAGAGACTAAATTCACTAAATGAATGAAGGAGGTGATGGTAATGAGAGTATTAAAAAATACATCCTGAACTCACAGAGGGTTAGGGCAAAGAGTAAGAGACTCTGAATTTATCATTGATTATGAATTTATATGGCTGAATTATGGCTTCAGGTTGCAACTGTTGTGAATTGTCAAGGAAGCATACAAATCCACTGAAACAACCCTGAGTAAAAGGTATTTTATTAGAAAATAAACTGTAAAAGACTTAATAAAAATAATGGTGCCTTAGTTAACACAGCCTTCTCTATTGGTACCATGTAATTGCTTTGAAGTGCCTTATTTTAGGAAAGAAATAATAACTTGTTTGAATGATTGAGAATGGGACAGATCACAGAATCATAGAATGGTAAGATTGGAAGGGACCTCAAGGATCATCTAGTTCCAACCCCCTGCCATAGGCAGGGACACCTCCCACTAGTACAGCTCACTCAAGGCCTCGTCCAACCTGGCCTTGAACACCTCCAGGGAGGTTGTGGAGCACAGAATCACCCAATGTGATCAAAAGATCACATTGGGTGATTCTGTGCTCCACAACCTCCCTGGGCAACCTGTGCCAGTGTCTCACCACCCTCACTGCAAAGAACTTCCTCCTAAGACCCTGCTTAGCTGGTAGAGACCTAGCCCATGGCACACCCAGTGCTGCTGCTGCTGCTGCTGGCATTCCCAGCCTTTGACCAACTGTTAGCAACAGAGGCTGCAGCTCTGGGATGAGTTTGTGACCCAGCTCCTGCTTAGCATATTGCAAAGGTTTAAATGCTGCTTGTCTACCTGAATGCCCTGAGCGTGGAGTGTCCTACTGGCTGAAATGTCAGTCTTGTGGGGAATTGATGCATTTTTAGAAATTAAACTTCAGCACCATTTCAAGATCCTTCCCGCAGCAAAGGCTTTCTGTAGCACAGTTTGCAATCATTGGGCTGCCCCATGGATTTGGGGGTGCTTAATATAGTCACAGTGAAATCTCTAACTCTTCCAGTTGCCCAGGAAGTTTGGAATGTGGGGAATTAGTAATAGATTGACCCTATGGGATGCTCAACCTTGCTTTTGCTGATGTGCCTTTTCATTGCCAATAGGTGACATAGTAAAGCTTTCAGATATTGTATCTCATTTGCAGCGTGGAGATTTTGTTGGGGGTGTCTGTTGGAGGAACAAACAAATCCTCTGTTGCTCCACCAGGACCCTGGAGCCAAGCCTTGCCCTAGCAGAGGGTGGTGTGTAATTGCACAGACAAGAACTGACAAGGGCAAATCAAAGATAAACTCTCTTCCTGCAGTTTGATGCATTTAAAAACACTTTTTTTCCTTTTCTTGCAGCATTTTGGACAAGTGTCTAACAGTCTATTTTTCCTTGGGTTTATTTCTTGAAGTCTGTTTCTCCCCAGGAAGTTGAATGGATGAGCAAGAGTTTGATATTATCTGCCCCTTGCTGTGGAAAATGTCAAAGGCATGCCATGACAAATGCCACTGCTCTCCTGTTTTGTAGGCAAGAGCATCAGTTGCCAGTCAGACACAAACTGGTGGTGTATATTACCAGGCAAGTAAAGCTGGCTTTTACCCAAATCCCTATTTGTGGAAGGAAAGAATATCAGTGCATTCCTTCGTGGCAGAAATGAAAACCAAGATCAATGACTTACTCTTTGTAAGTCTTATGTGCAAGGTAAAACTACTCTTTCACTCTGTGATAATGTCAAGTGGAGAGAAATATACACTTAGTGAGGTCATGGTCAGTTCAGCAAAAATATGTTAAAGAATAAATTGCCTGCCTTTTGCCTCCCTGTGGTGATAGGGGCTGGTCTCTTTTTGTAAAGAGAAAGAAATCATATGGATGATTACTGCATCTGAATTAAATATCATGAAAATTAAAAACGATGGCAAATTTTATCTGCTTATTTTTAATTGATGTGCTATTTCTACTCTCTGCTTCCCGATGGTCCCAGCATTTTGGTGAAGGCAAACTGTTTCTGGCTCACTCGACACATTGATTTAAATGTTGTCAGCTGCATTTTGCAGCACAACCCCACAGGTTTTCTAGTATGTAAGGTGGTGTGTGAGACCTTCATGGAGCCACAATGGAGAGATTGGAAGCCAGGGAACACTGTGCTCTGGAGGATAGAAGGGGGCTGTCCTGGCTCAGATATGTCAGGAGATGAGTGCAGATGCTCATAGGTTATGAATGGCACTTCCTTCTCAGGAAAACCAAGAAGTTATTCTGAAAGTGCTAACTGGATGGGAAGCAGATCCATGTGTAGATCTTCCAGAGCTCTAACTACAGGTGGTGGAGAACCACGAAATGCAGCTCCTCACTCCAGAGCCAAAATCAGGGAAGAGTCTACTGCTGCATTTACCTTTTGTAACACAGGCAACCATGGCATAGGGCATCAAGTTCCCTTGGGCAGCATTTGTCACCTCAGATGGTCCCATCAGAAGCAATAGGAGGTAGTGAGAGATGCTGCTGGACACTCCTAACACCAGACAAGCAGAGCAGCACGTGCTGTTGGAGATAGCAGCCAACCCAACAGCTCCCTAAAGTCTGACTTTTCCACCCCTGACTATTGTCCTAATTCAATGAAGAACTGGGGAATGCTACAATAGATGAGGAAATAATGTTTTGAACAGGTAGATTTCAGTAACCAGTAGTTTTGAACCTTCATTCCCTGAGGAAGTAAGATAAGAAATATTGATAGGACAAAATCTGTAAGTTCCTTGAAACATCCACAACTGAGGATTTCCTCAAGAACATTTCTGCTTTGACTTCACATCCATCCATAATCTGAATTTACTGTCTTGTGTAATGAGGGATTATTTCTTAATATGGATTTCCATATTAAGTAATATAGTGCTGTAAGTATTCAAAGTTCTTTTTCCATTACAGATAAGCCCTGATCTTACCTGTAGTTTGTATATTCCTTCTATTTAGTTTAGACTTTAAAGTAATTCATGAAAATTACAGTTGGACAGGATCTCCTTTCTTGCTCCTAGCACATATCCCAGTTTGGGGATCCCAACTTCTGCTAGGAAACATAAGTTGTAGAGTAGAGTTATAGGTTGGACTTAATGATCCTGAGGGTCTTTTCCAACCTGGATGTTTCTGTGATTCTGTGAAACATGCAATAGGTAATAGGTGGTAGAAATGAACTTTGCTTTCTCTGTGTGAATTTGTGCTTCAACCTTGTACACCCAAGGTTGAAATTTGGATCCCTCTGAGAGAAGGCTTGCCAAACCATTGTTAGCTTGCTTTACTCTTTACCAAAATTACTGCCTTTCCTCTAAAGACCAGTTGTGTANCCAGGACTCGGTTGCTGTCTGGGCTGCACTCGCACTGCAGGCTCATGTTGAGCTTTTCATCAACCCAGACCCCCAGGGCCTTTTCCTCAGGGCTGCTCTCAGCCATTCACCACCCAGCCTGTATTTGTGCTTGGGATTGTGCCTACCCAGGTGCAGGACCTTATACTTGGCCTTGTTGAATTTCATGAGGTTGGCTTGGGCCCACCTCTCCAGCCCATCCAGGTCCCTCTGGATGTCATCCCTGCCCTCTAACAAGTCGACTGTGCATCTGCATTGTAGATGACTCCAAAGCTTCTCAAAATCCTACTTGGAAAATAAGTGCAAAGGAATCTGGCTGTAAGCATGATCACATGGAGTCTGTGCTGGCTGAAAGACAAATGGTGGTGTTACTAGTTGGGAGAGAAATAGTTGTTAGGGGTACTTCAGAGATTGGTGTCAAGCCTTGCTTTATTTAATTAACTGAAAGATAGAGTAAAGAGCAGATTAATGCAAGGTTCTTCCAAACCATGAAGGGTTGTATCAATTTGTGGGGAAAAAAAAACATAAATTGGGAAGGGGTAAATAAAAGGAGAGGAAGAAGAAGAAACTTGGCCAAAGTACTAAAGTCCAGATTATCATAATATGCAGTTAAAACAGCTCCAAAAGAAGTAACCTAAGAGGCAGATAATCAGATGGTGATGGAAAGGGGATTTAGGAAGCAGTAATGACTTGGGGAATTGTAGAAAGCAAAATGAGAATAACGATGCCATTCAGGGCGAGAGCAGAAAATGCACCCCAGTTCAGTGCTTGGTGTGTATGTCACAGGTAGATGTCTCTTTAATGCCCCAGAGGAGAACACCATTAAAATATCGAGGACATTTTGTCCCTAAGGCTGGAATTTTCATAAATGCTCTTTACTTGCCAAAACCTGCTTCCAACAAGGATCCTGGGAGTTATGCCACTGATTTCAATGGGAGCAGATTTGGGCCATTGCTGAGATCATTTTTAAATTGACCCTTAAAATACAAAAGATGCTGACAAGTTAATTTGGCCTCAGAGGCAGGCAGCCAGAATGATTGGAGTGATTCGTTTTAAGGACAATATTAAAATAATTGACTGCATGTTGGCTGCACAGATGTTTGGCCAGATAATTGCCCAAACATTGGTTATGTGTGGGCAGCACCAAAAACTGTGGCACTAAAAGTGGATCAGGAAGGGCTAAGGGAGGAACACCTGGATCAAAAAAACTCTAAGTGAAAGGTTGAAATTCAAAGTCCTTTCCCAGGATGAACATCAGCTGAGGACTGTTCTTCACAAAGAATTGATAGGTTTTAAAACACAATGAACACAGCACATGAGATTATGATACAGCAGTGTCTGAGCAGGCTCCTTTGCTGGTCCCATTTATCCCATGGAAATTGATTTGACATGTATTTGTGAAGAGGAGTTTGAATGTATTTTGGTTGACTGACAGCAAACATTTCTCATCCCAGATGTAAAGCAATAATGGAATTTTTTTTTATTTCATTTTTCTGAGTGTTTGCACTTTTAAATCTCTGTTGTTATTCTCCCATGATGGGGGTTTAAGAAGACATTCAAGACAATTTCTATTACAAAGTGATGACCTTCAGGGACAGGAATGTGTGAAAACACTACTGAGTCTGCAAAGAGCACTTGGTTGGTAGCTCCATGTTACCATTTGTGGATGGAGAACGTCAGATTGATCTGTTTCTGACAGATTTCCTCCAAAGAGATAAAATATTCTTCCTGGGAAATAACTAGGTACAATTTGTCAGTGCAGCTGGAAGCACCATTTAGGAGACTGAATGTATGTGTTTAATTTAGCTTCCATCCGGGGTCCGCTAATGGATGCGTTGTTAAACATGCCATTTTACATTTCACTGCAAACCACACCACAAGCTGAAAACTTTTCAAGGCTCATTGTCATTAACACCCACCTGTAAAAGAGCTCTGCACAAAATGATGCTCCTCCTGACGTGACATGAATGGTGTAAAATTATGTCNCTAGTGGGAGGTGTCCCTGCCTATGGCAGGGGGTTAGAACTAGATGATCCTTGAGGTCCCTTCCAACCTTACCATTCTATGATTCTATGTTGCTTCCATCAAACCCATCATGTACAGGCTACCTGAGGACATGAGAAGATAAATCTGTGGATTTCATCCAGGACAAACTAGGGTGGCATGGTACTAAAGCATTGAAAATTGTGAAATCCAAGTCAAGGAGAATTTCAGATGTCTTGTTCCTCAGATACCTACTTTGGGTTTATTTTATATCTTTATTTGATGTTACGTATTTCATATCCTCAACCTAACCCAAATATAATGAAATTTGCAATGCAAAGAAGGTCACTGCATTACTACAAATGAAAATATCACTGCTGCATTTGTTAGCCTTAATCTATGATCTCATCTGCAAAATATTTCATTCATAAATATGTATCTGCAAATCTGAAGGTAGCATCCACGTAAAATGTAATAATAAACAGCTACAGAGAAATATTGGAGGATAAAGAAATGAAATAAATCATTTCACTGATATTCTGAATTAAAAAAACATTTTTCAACCAGCTTTTGAAAATAAAGGGCTTGGCACTGAGGTGAGCAAAGGATTTGATGGGCTTGGTGTTGCCAGTGCATATGCAGCAAGTTTGGATATGAGGAAGGAGGTGCCTGACTAAGATTCAATTTTGTCATCCTCAAGCACTCAAAGATTTTGACTNCTCTTCCAACCTTGGTGATACTGTGATACTGTGATAACTGGTGCCTACCTACCACCAAGACATTTCCCTTCTTTGCAGGCTCTGAGGGATGTTTCGCGCTGACTTTATGCACAAAGGTTATGCTTTATTGTAAGTCCTAAGCATTTGCAAATTAGTTAAACATAATATAGAATATATATAAAAATTATAACTTTTTAAAANAAAAAAAAGAATAAAAAGAAATTGCCAATGTTACTTACCTAATGGGTGTTGACACTTCATGGTTACATTGAACTTTACCATCTTTCTGTGGTATTAACCAAATGCTGATATCCTTTCTTAATACTTGTATTTTTTATCAGTAGTGGACAGTGGAGGAGAGAAAATGGTCAAATATTGTCAGGTGTAAGCCACTGCCAGGAAGCTGACAACATGGAAGACTGCTAGGAAAATTGCAACTAGTGAAAAAATCATTCAGCAGCCAAAGACAGAGCAGAGACAGACCACAGCCCATGGAGATAGCTGACACAGGGGCTAGTTTGTGCTCTCTGGGAAGGGAGGGATTTATGTGCTCGGTTGAAATCCCTGCTGTGTCTGGGTCACAGAGGGTTAGATCCTCAGTGTCAGTGCTGTTACAGCACCATGTGTTGGTCTAGAAGATGGATGGTAAATGCACAATGGTTGCACAAACATTTTTGCACAGCACTACAGCAATACTGTAAGTTTTCTTACTCAACTTAAGAGGGACATTGAGGTGCTTGAGCATGTCCAGAGAAGGGCAACGAGGCTGGTGAGAGGCCTCGAGCACAAGCCCTATGAGGAGAGGCTGAGGGAGCTGGGATTGTTTAGCCTGGTGAAGAGGAGGCTCAGGGGAGACCTTCTTGCTGTCTACAACTACCTGAAGGGTGGTTGTGGCCAGCAGGAGGTTGCTTTCTTCTCTCAGGCAACCAGC
>WBNM01000022.1:61815-116020 GCA_013399055.1 Ramphastos sulfuratus | reverse complement strand
TACTGTGATACTGTGATTTCTAATTAAACCTTAAGATAGTGTTCCTTTATAATAAATAACAACCAGTTAGTAAAAATCCTGGTTCAAGTTTTCTAAAATGAATACAGTCCAGAACAATTACAGAAAGTTAATTCCACAGATACTGAAAGTTACTTTCTAGAAATAACCATGCATTAGCAATATAAACACATTTTAAGAGGAGTATAAATGTTCCAGATATTCCCAGTGCTCAGAACTGACCATGATGAAATAACTCTGCAAAACTCTCTCTCAAAAGCAAGTAGATGGTACCTGTTGGAGTGAATCCAAAGGAGGACCACAAAGATGACCAGAGGGTTAGAGCACCTCTTGTATAGACAGACTGAGAGAGCTGAGATGGTTCAGCCTGGAGAAGGATCCAGGGAGACCTTATGGAAGGATTCCAGTACCTAGGGAGGCCTGCAAGAAAGCTGGAGAGTGAGTTCTTACAAGGGCATGTCACTGTAGAACAACGGGTAAGGGCTTTAAACTCAAAGAATGTATTTAAATGAAGTATGAGGAAGAAATTTCTCTTTGTGAGAGTAGTGAGGGATTGGACCAACCTGCACAGAGAAGCTGCGAATACTCCATCCCTGGACGTGTTGAAGGTCAGGCTGAATGGGACTTTGAGCAGCCTGATTTAGTGAAAGGCAGGCAGAAGGGTTGGAAGTAGATGTGCTACTTCCAAAGTAGTAGCTTTAGAGTCCCTTCTGACTTACTGTATCACACAGAATGGTGGGAATTGGAAGGGACCTCTGGGGATCTTCTAGTCCAACCTCTCTGCTAAAGCAGGTTCACCTAGAGCAAGTTACCCAGGATTGTATCCAGGTGAGTTTTAAATATCTTCAGAAAAGGAGATTGCGCAACCTTTAAGGGCAGCCTGTTTCAGTGGTCCAATCACCCTCAAAATACTCTCTACAGTAAAAGTCCCTTGTCTCTCCTGAACTGGGGTTCCCAGAATGAGACTCAGTATTCCAGATATGGCCTTGCTTGGGCAGAGCAGAAGGGAGGAGAGCCTCCCTTGACCTACTGGCTACACTTTGCTTAATGCAGCATACCATTGGGCTTCTTGGCCCCAAGAGCACATAGCTGGCTTATGATTAACTTGTTAGCAGCCAAGAGTCCAAGATCCTTTTCTGCAGAGGCACTTTCCAGTAGCTCAACCCTTAACCTGTGCTGGTGCATGGGGTTATTCTTCCCCAGCTACAGAACTCTACAAGTGCCCTTGCTGAGCTTCATTAGGTTCCACTCCACCCAACTCTGCAGCCTGTCCAAGTCTTGCTAAGTGGCAGCACAGCCTTCTAATGTGTCAGCCACTCCTTCCACTTCTGTATCATCAGCATACCTGCTGAGGGTGGACTCTATACTTCCTCACAGGTTGTTGATGAAGATGTTGAACAAGATTGTACCCAGTACTGACCCCTGGGGAACAACATCACTAGCCACAAGCCTCCAAATAGATTATGCCCTGTTGATTACAACCTTCTTTGCTCTGTCATTCAGCCAGTTCTCCATCCACCTCGCTGTTGACTCATCTAACCCACACTTCCTAAGCTTACCCATGAAGACGCTATGGGAGGCAGTCTGTACAACATTCACTGAAGCAAAAAAAATGTATTTATTTTGCTTTACAAGATGTTTTACATACCCATATATAAATTTATTCCTCATACTTGGGTTTTTTTGGTTATTATTTCTTAAAAATTATTGTATGAGCTAAAAATCAGCATAAAGTGGGTTTGAAGACCATATTTATTACTTATGTGTCAAAGGATAGCATCTCTGTGTTTTTTTGGTTGCTAGAATGCAGGCTTTAAACACAACTTGCATTTTTTTTTTTGGTCTGTTTTGACAATAGTAGTTAATATTGTATGTTTTTTGTTAAAGCACTGCCGAAAAAATATCTTCCTGAGCTATTTGTGGTGTTTTTTTTAAAGGGATGTTTAAGATTTCACATACAGTTTAACTGATCACAGATGAAACTGTAAATTAATGCCTCATGAGTTTTACTGACTGCAGGGCATTGTTTGTAATTCAAAGCTGCTTTGTTCCTACCCACTAGGAAAATATTCTGCTCAAGCAAACAAATTAGAGTTCACCATGATATGAAACTATTTATTAAAACTGAACACTAATTTTGAATTTATTATTTTACTGTGACTTTTATAATAGCCTCTTTAGACCATATTTTTTTTAAAAAACTTAAATCTTTAGAGATTGAAATAAAATACGTAAAATCAGTTTAATTGTTGATCTTAATCCACATGGATTGAAATTTCGTACTCAGAGAATTACATGGAATAGCAAAAGAGAAAACGCTGCAAGCTGCTTTAGTTAAGCTTATTCTTTGATCAGATGTTTTTTTCATTTCTACTGACTTGTATATGATTTTGATACAAATAACAGCTTTATAATAGAAAACTTGCAGACATGTTTATTGTATAAAGTTTTAATTTTGTCTTGATTGGTCATTCTTAGCTAGGGAAAGTCAGGATGAATGATTGGGTTTAACTGCCTTTTTTGTCTTTTCTAACCTCGTGATTTTGATGGAGGCCTTCTACATTTTTCACTTGTTTTGCAGTAAAACTAGTGAATAAAAACTGGACAGGGAAGTAGTTTTGCATGATCCAAGATGTTCTTCCTGTGGTGAAACTAAGTCTGGAGTTCCTGTTAGAAAAACACAGGCTTTGTCTGTGAACAGTCAGGCTCTTGCCAGAGGTGTTCCCCTACAGTATGGCATATTCAGACCTACAGTATCACCCACCATCTTCTGTATGGTGGAGACATTTCCTTTAAACTCCCCACTCAATAATTCTCCTTGTGAGACTAAATACACTACAGAAAATGCAACTGAAATGTCTTTCAATTGGGTAGCATTACTGTATTGTGGCCAGTCACTGTTTTTTTTTTCCAAACCATTAGTCACACTAACATAAATGTAATACTCTGCCCAAATCTTCTTGACAGCAAAGCAGTGTGTCATGGTGACAAAGGCTACTTAAAACAGGTGAGATGGCTCATGTACCTCTGCTTGCTATGATGTAAGAACAGAGTTATGGTCATGTTCAGTCAGTTCAAAGGCTCAGTTACTTATTAGTATTGGAGGCTGAAGGGAAGGACTGTGAAATACAGCAAGCACTACTGAATTTCTACATTTGTATTGTATGTTCTCTAAGCTTCCAACAAATAATGTTTAGACAGCTTGTGAAGTGGAGACAGTAAGGCTTGGGAAGAATGTTCTTACAAAATGCCTTTTACTAGATGTTTTGTGAATTCATTTACATAGTGATTTCTTGAATCCAGTATGATTCTGATATTCATGGCCTGCTAAGGAAAGAATGCCATAGCTTTTCTGTACATCTTGTAGCGTAACTTTTCTGTCTTTGGAATCTGTCACCAACTTGGTTCATTTATTCTCTTTATCTTCTAATGCTGTGAGACAATATAAATAATCACAACCTATTCCACTGATGGATTTGTCCATCTTGATTGTTTCTCTTCATAGATGACTCTCCTGGTCATCTTCCTTAATGTTGTCACTTTCGGTATGTCTCTTGCTGTTCTCTGTACCTGTTTCAATGTCTCACTGTTTCTCATTTAAGGTGATGAGGACCAAAGCTGCTTTTGCTGTTCATACTGTTGATTTTTTTTTTTATTTTTTTTTTTCCCCCTCTGGCATGATTGTGTTCTCCATTCTTACTAGGAATAGAGAGGTAACATTAGGATTTTTTCAACCTTGACTGTCTCTCATATGAGTATTTAGGTCACAGTCCTTTATTTTAGCACTATTTTTACTTAATGCACACATGTACATCACTCCAAGCCTTGATGTCCTCCTAAAAATACATTTTTTACAACAGGTCTATCATATCAACCTCAGGACATTCAGTTTTATTCATAGAAAGTCAATCTAGTTGTCTAGGTATTCAAAATTTTACTTCAGCTATTTTTCAAGGTTTTGTGGGCTCTTGTATCATTCTTGTTATGCTTAATATAGAAATGTCTACAGGTAGGACAAAGGTGTCATAGATTTTGTTTGTGGGTTTTGTTGGTTTTTTTTGTTTGTTTGCTTGCTTTGTTTTGTACTTCAAGTGTTTTCCTATCTCCTCCCCAACAGGAGCTTGCTGTTTTAATGTTGGTGGTTTGTTTTTGTTTTCTTTGTGGTTTTCTTTTGCTTTGTTTTGTTGGTTTGTTGTTTGTTGCCTTCCCCCTCCCCCCCAATATTTTTCTTTATTTGTGAAAAGAAAAGTTAAAGAATTGTTTCTAACACCAGTAGAAGTGCTTGTGATTGCATTGTGTTTGTGAAGCTTCATTACAGTTTCCTGCTTTCTTGAAGAGCTGGGTATTCTTTATATTATGTGACCTTAACGTTAAAGATTTGTGTTTGAAACTAAACGTGTTGTTGACTTAAGTTTTCTTCAAAAAGTGTGCAGTGAACTCTTTTTGTATTTCCTTGTATGTTGGTTTCTCTCCTGTGGGAGCTTTTAAGTGTCAAAGATTAAAGGAATGCTGAATGTAGAGATAGGAAAAATGAGGAAAACATTGTGTGGTTTTTGCCTCTACTTCGAATTGTAGACACACAGAGCTAGTATGAGCCTCAAGTACATTGTATAGCACCAATGTAAATATATATAGCTGGACTACATAAATGTTTGTCTAACTATTCTCAAAATATGAGCGAAGAAGATTCTCCCTCCTTCCGTCCAGTGTCTTGCTACATGTAGTTAGCCTTCTGTAGTCTAAGTAATAGTTAAGCTTATTTCTTCCTGCCTGCAAGGGATATGAAGAAATGTTGTTTGATTTCTTTGCAAGAGTAATTATTTGACTGTCCATCTTGTTTCTAAACATTTCTTGATTAAACTCAATTTCTTCAATCTTACCTTGTACATCGTGTTTTAATACCTCTTATTCCCCTTGTTTTCCAATTAATTTCCCAGACTGTGTTTCATCTCTAAGCAGGCTAACAAAAATGAACTTGACAGTTGGAGTCTTCCTTACTGTTGAGTAGAGAATATATCTTCCTTGCATCTAGTATTTGTCATCCTGCCTATTAGACTCTAGAAAAATATATGCTCTCTTGCTCCATTAACTCCCCTGGCTGCCACAATGGAGTTACATTTGTACTCTTCTCATTCTCCATTACTATCAGAGATCTTCCCCTCTTCTCTGGTGACACTGATGCCTAATAGCGGTTACTTACTGTTTGGTTAAATTTAATTTGTTCCTTAAATTTCTCTTTCATTAATGCTATTCCTCACTGGCTTTCATGTTAAAAGATACATATAAAAAAATACCTAAATTTTACTTGGAACTTAGAGCAAAGCGATTCCCCCCCCCCCCCCCCTTCAATCTGCTAGGTTTAGGTGCCCAATTTTCTAATAGATATTGACTACAAGATACAAGATAATCATATCTGCACCAAGCCTGAAATGCAATTTGTTTATACTGAATATGAGAGTTTCAGATGATGCAGTTAGTGGTGTAGCATCTTAAGAATACCTGGTTTTATTTTGTAGTTTGTGAGTTTGCTTATGAGAATGTCACAGGAGAAAATGCCAGGAACATTTTTGAAGTTGAGATTTATTATGTCTACTTTTACCATTGTTCCATACTAGACTAGTTACCTTGTTGAAGGAGGAAATGCATATTGGTTTGTAAAGGAAATTGTGATATCAAGTTAATGGTCACTGTGTGACCATTAACTACCAGATACATATGCACTGGTGTTCTTTTTTTCCAGACATAGAAATTAGCTTTCATTGGTCTGTAGCTGTTGAGTTCACACATGAGCTTTTCCTCATCTGGAAGAGAACTCATGTGAACCTCAAGAGGTTCAGTAAGGCCAAGTGCATGGTTTGGCACCTGGGCTGGGGTAATCCTTGGTATCAATACAGGCTGGTGGCTGACGTGATTTAAAGCAGCCCTGCAGAAAAGGATTTGGGGGTATTGGTGATGAAAAGCTGGACATGACCTAGTGATGTGCACTTGCAATCCAGAAGACCAACCATATCTTGGATTGCATCAAAGAAGTGTGACCGGCAGGTCAGTGGAAGTGATTCTGTCCCATTGTTCTGCCTTGATGAGACTGCACTTGTACTACAGTGTCCAGTTTGGGGATCCTCAGCACAAGAACCATGGACCTGTTGGAGTGGGTCTGGAGGAGGGCCTCAGAAATGATCAGAGGGCTGGAACACCCCTCCTGTGAGGAAAGACTGAGAGAGTTGGGGTGGTTTAGTCTGGAGAAAAGAAGGCTACAGGGAGGCATTATTGTGCCTTTTAACTCGCAAAGGGGACTTGATCTAGGTAAAAGTGTTCTGTTCGCTGCAGGGTGGGTTGGACTAGATGGCCTTTAAAGGTCCGTTTCAACCCAAACTGTTCTATGATACTATGATTTTCTGGTAAATGTATTTACACTTTTTGCAGGGCCAAGGGTAAGATGTTAAGTTTCAGCCATCTTGGGAGGGGAGATCAATTCTTCCATACAAAACTCCTGTTAACAAAATGCTGCTTTTTAGAGCTATTGTTCAGCAAAGAGCTATGAAACTTAGCAGCCGACCATGAGCTTCTTAAGAATAGCATGAAGTCTAACACAAGGTATCACTAGACATCTCTTATTAGTGTTGTAGAGGTAGGATGTACACAAAGAGGGGAAGTCAAAATTGCCAGTTGATCAGAGGGACAGAGGGAGCCTCTGAGTGTTGTCATGTGGATCAAACGTTTGGATTTTTCTGTTCTGTTACAGAATTAGCCTTTTAGTGCTGCCTGGAACATTGCTTTTTGAAATTATTCATGCAATACTATCCCCTTGCAGTTTTTTTTCTTAATTTGTGTTTTCTCCCTCCTTCCCCCTTCCCTACCTTTGCTCATTGCCTATGCCAACTTTTCCCCCCCCACAGATGACCCTCTGAAATTGTGCCTATGGAGTGAAGATATGGACTGAATTGTCGTAGGCTGTGGGATAAGTTATTTTTAGCTGTTGGCATTTCAGGCTAGAACACTTCATTCTGTTGTGCTTGTTAATGAGTCATCTGGAGAAAATGGGCTTCTTGCTTTCTGAGAGGGTCTGTAGCAAATAATAATAGGCTGATCTCGGCAGGAGATATTCCGTCAAGTAACTAACTAGAAAATACATTGAAATAGAGACTTGCAATCTTTTTGTAAGAATAAGCCTGTGCTCAGTATTCTTATTACTGTATTATGGTGCATATGAAAATATAAAAAAACACTGAAGAGCCTAGTAACAGTGTAATAGTAAAACATTTTCAAGAAAGAAAGCTATTTGAAGACACTCACCTTTTACAGACAGAGAAGAATGTATAGTTACTTCCTAATTCAGTTCACTTAATGAAATCTGGATATGTTGTCCAGTTATAGGAATCTTCTGGAAAGATTCCTGACTAGATCAGCCATATATAAGGCTTGCATCTTTGAGAGGGCCCAAATTTCATCACCGTTCAGTGTAGGATTTTTATTGATTATTCAGCATCATTGTTTTAGTCCTAATTTTTTTTCCTTTCTATGTGCTATTCTTAGTCTCTCTTTTGACCTCTTCTTTTAAGATTTGAAGGTTTCGTGGCTAATACACCACGAGAGGCTTTGTTTTGCAGCTGAAAATATCAGCACTCAAGTAAAAGATGTAAGATTGTTAATCTAGTTGCTTGATTTTTATATTATCGAAATTCTAGAATCCAGTAGTAGAAGTGATTAATTCATAAAAAACGTATGTAAAGATCTAGAGAGAACTGTGTGAAACACAGGGGAAAGAACAACTCCAACTTCTATTCTGTAAAAGAAACTATTTCAAGAATAGTATCAATGTTGTCTTACCTTTGATACCTCTAATGCCACTTACCTTCTGGTTACACATCTTCCTTTTGTAAAGCATATTGGAAGTCTGAAGAGGTCTTTCTGTTTTGGTGGCAAGATGTCTTTCTGCTTCTTTTAGAACTAATAATTTTTACTCTCCATTAGTTATTTAGCCCTTTGGGTTTGCTATTTTCAGTTAGCAGTGGAATACTGAAATAAGAGAGCATTTTATCAGAATCAGTTTAACTGCAGTAGCATGGAAGCTTGCATGGGAAAACTTAATACTGTTTTTGCAGAAGAATTAACTTTTCCTAAACCTCAGGCTGCTGTGGCTAGACTGCTTCCAAATCTTGATCTCATTTCTTTATGGCTAGTTTGGGTATGCTGTGCTGACCGCATTGATTGTCACTCAATTGTGTCCCTAGTAGGCAATTTATGCATTTTTTTGGGTAATAGTCTATTCCATGTATTCAGTCCTCGGATGTCATCCCACTAGCATAAGTTTTCCTGCTTGTAAGAGAACCAGGTGTTTGTCTTTTCCAAAAGTGAAAGCAATATATTTCCATGTTATCCCTTCTGAACAGTTCTGGTTCCATCTTTGCTAAAATATTTTTTTTCTCCCCTGTGTGTCCCAAGATGTTTATAATGAGTAGTAATTCCTTCTGTAGTTTCTGGTAGCACCTAATGCAAATAAAGATATGGACATGTGATGACATACTTAACAAAAGCTTGCAAAAGGAAAAATGTATTTGGAAGTATGCTTGTGCACTTGTGGTAATAAATATTACCTGGGGTTTTGAGCTGCTGAAATCAGTATTATCCACTATGAGTAGATGACTATCTAAAGAGCTATTGAAGACAGAGTTGTGTTTGAAACAAGGTGGTTAAAAGGAATTAAAAGAGCAATCGTATTTGCTATTTACTGTTGGTTGTGCTCAAAGCAGGGTTTTCTGCACTCATTACTTCATGAGGAAAATAATTATAGCTGCACATTAATAGGAGCTGAGAGTGACATATACTGTTGTCTTGGTCTACTTCAATATCTTGACATATATTTTTAATGTTTTCTTTGTTTGAACTTACTGAATGGTTAATTATGTAACAGCAGAAGTGAAGAAAAACAGGTATTTTTGTCAGTGTAGTTGAATTTACATGAACCATTTATATTCTAAAGAACAAAAATTGATTTAGATTGTGGCTAACAGCTATCACTAATGCTTTGAACTTCCTGTTAATAGAAAATTTACTCAGATAAAATGCCTCTTAATCTGCAGGATGTATGGAAACAATTAGTTGATAATTTGGTTTTGGAACAGCTCTGCTAAACTTTATAATGTTACATTGACTCTGAACTGCAACCCAAACATTGCAACGTGAATAACTTATTTTTTACCATTTTACTGTTTTGATGTATTTATAGATTAAAAAAAAAAAATTGTAAAGCTGCTACAGTAAAACATTTGTAGGGTGTGAATGTGCACACCTCTTTGTTAGCTCTTCATAGGCAGCTTAATATGATTTTGTGCTACAGCTTTAGATAATCTAAGCTGTAGCAAAGATAAGATCTAAACTCTCAGTGACTGAATACTTTTAATGTTAAAATGTTCTTGGCAAATATCCTATTAAACTATTGATGTGAGCTGGGGTAAGGCAATGCTTGCAAAACAGCAGTTTCAATTAGCATTCACTAAAGGTTTATTGACAGATAACAGCTGGTCTCTGCTGCGCTAAGCAGGAAGCATCTATTGCAGTTTCATGTGATTGTTGCACAATTAAGATTATGATCTCTAATTTGCTTTCAATTTTGTAAATCAAGTATTATTTTCAAACTCAGTCAGGGATACTTACATTCCTGTATTTTCGATGTAGCACAAAGTTCTTGATGCTAAAAGGATTGAGTATACTGCTTTCTACTAGGATGACCGACTTGCCCTTTCATTGGTTAATTATCAAGGAGACTTAAACATAAAAAAAATTACTGGTAGGTCTCAGAAAGCATGTATTCTTTCCATGTTACTTATGAGAGGCAAGCAGAAAATGACACTTCTTTTTTTGGAAGGAGTATTCTTGTATACAAGCTGCCAAATGTATACTGGAAACATCAGGAGCAAGTGTAAATGGTTTTTGTAATACTACAGAGAAATAGCAAAGGAAATGACCTTGTCCCTGAGCGTTCCAGAACATACGTTGTTGCATCCAAGGACAAGGAAGGTAAATGCTACATGCTTTCCCTGCCTGCAATATCTTTTGATCCTTATTGGCTATGTATAAGGGCAAGGAGCTATTTCTGGCTATGCTGTTTTGCAACAAATACTGCGGTGCAAATCCCTAGATGTTTCTGCAAAATTTGTGAGTCTTGGCTGATCTTTTGGAAGAACTTCTTCCAAAAAGACAGTGGGAGGAAAGCATAAACTTTTAGTGAATTACTGAACTGATGGAAAATCTCTAAGAGTATTTCTGATTATCTGTCTTCAGATGAAACACTAGAAAATGTTTCAATTAAAAGTTTAATAGGTGAAGATAAGTTTTAGTCTCCTTGATCTATACTATAGTAACCATATAGTAATACATATTTTAATGTTCATGAGGGTATTAAATGCTGTGTATGTATTTGTAGTGTCTAGTGACAGAATCACAAATGTAATCTTTTAATTTAGTGGTACCATTTTTCTTTAAATTTTTCCTACAGTATTTCAGAATATCAAAGGGAAAACTTACTTTGTGATGGCCAATGCTTCTGAGTAATCACGTAAATTTTTGAGATAATGTAGAGGAGAAAAATATCCCAGATAATCTTGAATAAGGGGGAGCTTTTCAAGACACTTGCGTAAACTTGCCTGATTCTTTGCTGAAACTAGGAAAAGAAATTGCTTTGAGAAATGTCTTTAAATCACGATCCTTAAAAGCTGATGTTTTAACCTTACGTTTGAATGACTGTTACTTTTTCCATCTTGCTTCAATATGCCTAAATGCAAACATATGTGGAAAATGTTCTTTTGGCTTTTATCAAACTGACATTTAAGTGCATTTTTTCAACCTCGCTAACATTTGTGGTAAAATATTTCAAAGCTATGAATCTTGCAATTTGCCTATGCTTTTTTTTTTTTTTTTTTTGGTCTTCTTTCTTATATTAACATTTGGTACTCATAATCCTAACCTGGTTGGAATTACTGTTTGGTTTTTTTTTTTTTTCATTTGTAATTTGGATGAGGTGATTAAGAAAATTCTAGTTTGCAACAGTAAATACTTCCATGAAGATTCACTGCTTTCTGAAATTCATTAAAGACAAAAATACAATAATTTACTGTATTTGATTGTAGCAATCATATCCATAGCACATTTAGCTGTCTGTTGTGTGTCTGTGATGCTAACCTTTCTCTGATACTTCCTTTTTAGCACATTTCATCCTTTCCCTATACTCTCCTACCCGTTCCCAAGCTCTTTAATCTCCTCCAATAAGGAGAACTAGCTCTAGATAGTCAGTCATAGCCAAGCAGCTGTTACAAAGTTTTCTCATGTACCTCTGTGATTGTACCTAATTTCTAAAATGCAGGGTTTTTTTCTTTTCAGGGGTAGTTTTTAAAGTAAGAATAATTATATTTGTATCTCAGCCTTAATTAGTTTAATGTCAAAAACTAGTTCATATATGTATATAAAGCTATCGTTTCCAGGGCTTGAACTTTGAAGTTAGAGAAGTAAGGTACACTCTTTAAAGTTAACAGTGGTGGTTTAATGGTGATGTTTGAGTCTAGAGACTAGACTTTTTCCTTAAATCAGAGTTAGATTTTACTTGGGATCAAAATATGAACTCATTAGCTTGACTGCAAACACTGACCAGGAAAGGTTGTCTTTCTACAACATGTGCCCCATCTGCCTGGTAGTGTGGCTGCCTGCTTTGTTCTGGCACTGGCCCAGGCTGTGCTGAAACTGACAACGTAACAGATGACAGGCTTGTCCAGATGCATGCATAACTGCTTCTGCCATGCCCTGCAAAATTATCAGGATGCAGGTTTGGCATTATTTAGTTGTTTGTTTTTATTTGTTACTTGAGGGTTTTCTTTAAAAATAGGAATAATATTTGGTACTTTTTCAGGGCTAGTTTTATTGAACTTTTAATATTATCAAAACAAGTTATATAATATGACGCTTACTCTCTTGCATTTTTTCCCCCTCTTTATTTTCTAGAGTGATTTCATAGACTTTGTGACACAGGTTACATAACATGAAGATTTAAGTATGCTTTTTTAAAATGCAATTAAAAGGACCAAACATCTAACAGTTGGTGTATTAGTTTGGTTCTTTTCGCAGCTAAACATGTAAACTATTGCCGTATCTTAATATGACTACTTCTTGCTACTAAAAATAAATACATAGGAAAGGTATCGGAATCACCATTAATTATGATTTTTAATTAAAATCTTACTACAAGTCATCCAATAGCTTCAACACATACCAAATGAGAGACCCCACCTTGAGTACTGCATCCAGTTCTGGAGCGTCTATTACAAGAAAGATAAGGACGTGATGGAATGTGTCCAGAGAAGGACCAGGAGGATGATCAGAGGACTGGAGCACCTCTCCTATGGAGACAGACTGAGAGTTGGGGCTGTTCAGTTTGTTCAGTTTGGAGAAGAGAAGGCGCTAAGGAGACCTTATTGTGGTCTTCCAGTATCTGAAGGGGGCCTATAAGAAAGCTGGTGAGGGGCATTTTAGAGTGTCAGGTGGTGATAGGACTAGAGGGAATGGAGCAGAACTAGAAGTGGGTATTCAGATTGCATGTTAGGAAGAAGTTCTTCACCATGAGGGTGGTGAGACACCGGAACAGATAGCCCGGGGAGGTGGTGGAAGCCCCATCCCTGGAGGTCTTTAAGGCCAGGCTGGATGGGGCTCCAAGCAATCTGATCTAGTATGAGGTGGCCCTGCCAATGGCAGTGGGGCTGGAACTAGATGATCCTTGAGATGTCTCTTCCAGCCCTGAAAATCTGTGATTCTATAAATCCTAGTCTGCTTTTATCCCTAGAGTTAGTAATAAAGGCTACCTGCCCAGCCCAAATTTAATGTCCAAAGAAAAAGAAGTTACAGGCTTGTGTGCAACTTGCAAACTTTCACTGATTATTTAAGAGGTTTTTATGATACCAAAAAAAATGTGCAATCCACTGGAAATATTTTATTATTACTGTATAAAATAACAGGATTTTTGTCTTGCATCCATGCTGTCATTATCTGGCATGCAAAAGCAGTAAGGGCAAAAAATATTTTTCTGTCGTCTATCTGGCTTTGGCAGCTGACTTCTTAAAATGTAGCTCCCTGCTGATGGTATGCTATTGAGTACATCTTAGGTAATAAGCTGACATATCAAAAGATATACACGGCAACACACCCTGCTGAAAAACAATAGATTACTTTTCTCTACTTCTTGCAGATAAGTAGACTGATATATGCATCTGAAATGTGGGGTTTTTTCTGTATATGAGACAGTTAAATGTTGATATTTTGTGGCCACTTTACCTTTCAAAAAGATTTGCTTTGTAGTCTAATATAAATTGGGTCCAAAAACTTAACAGCGTTACTTGAATTGCTTTAATTTTTCATACTATACCTCTGTTGCCTTATATTGTCTGCCTTCAGTTGTAAGGGAATGTTTTATCTGCCTATTTTTCTTGTCCATTTGGTTTTGAAATCATGGTGAGCCAAACATGACTGTATTTGTTGCTGTGTAACATAAAACAAGACAATAGTGCCAGGTCAAAAAGCCTCAGATTTTGTGTGTAAAGCTAGTTGTGTAAGATAAGTATTGATCCAGGAGAAGATTGCCAGTCGTTAAACTGGAGAATAGCCTTGGGAAATCACAGCCTTACTGATGACTTTTTTGTTAGACATTATGGTGAAAGGTAGCATGATGGAAGATTTTAAGTAGATTTGCTAATATTCACAGACAATTTCAGTAAGTGAACATTGGATGATATCATGCGTTAGGGGGAGAAAAGATATTTTTGTTGTCTGCTTTGTGCCTGTTGGTGTTTTTTAGTCTGATCATACCAAGTGAAGGGCAGTATGCTCAGTGCCATAACACTTTGCAGGACCTTGAAAATGCAGAGTGGTTTCTGCTTGAAATGACTGAGAAGGAACTAGAAGAGGGGTGCGGAGAGAGGCGAGCTGGTCAGAGGGATAGGTGACGTATGATATTTGCATCCATTTGCAGGGACTTGATATCAAGATGAATGCATTTATCTGTACAGTACAAGTGCTATGAAAAGGAATAATGTAAGGTGTAAACATAGTTTGGTAAGAAGAGAGAGAAGTTAAACAGTGATACTTGGGTTCTGAATGATGTGAGTGACAGCAGGTGGTGAAATTGTCAGCAGTGATATTTTGTGCTGGCTTGAGCTTGCAGGGCTCAGCACAGAATATAGGTCACACCCCTCTTCCCCACTCTCTCCCCTGCAGGGAAAAGATAGGCAGGGGAAGGCAAAAGGAATAACAAACAACTTTCCACAAAATTGGAAGTCAATAGAAGTAATATTAACAAAAGTAAACAAAGTACATAAGATACTAAGGGAAAAGGAAAAAAAAAGTTATCTATATATAACATATATATGTACAAAATATATATTATATATACGTATAAAACCTGATTTGATGGGTGGAAGTGGATTAGACCCCACTGCATAGCAAAGCAGCTCCCAGCCAGCAACAAACCTCCCTCCCTCTTGTCCAGCAAAAGCCAAAGCAGGAGCCAAGAGAAAGCTTGACTGGAAGTTCCTGCCTTTAAGTAGAGGGTAGGCAGGAAAAGGAAGAGAATAACACATTACATGATCTGGTGCCTCCCCCTGGGTGGGATTTTCCCACTGGGATCCAGTTTCCACCTTACAGTCCAGCAGTTAACCCTTAACCTACAACATATTTACTGTGGAGAATTTCTAACAACTATCTCCATAATGGTATGGTATCTGTAAGAGGAGCCTGTGCCTTTTGAAAAGAAGCTTCCACCTCCTGTAATGTAAAAAACAAAATATACCTCCTTACCAAAAAAAAGGGTAGAAAGAAAATATATATACTCATTCTTGTTTGTATTATTTTTAAAAATAGCTTCTCCATTTACACCCCCCCCTTTTTTTTTTTTGATAGCCATTAATTCTGTCTAAAAAGCTGCTAAAAAGATTCTCCTTTAAATATCAAGTTCAATTAGGAGCTAATTAAAGTTAAAAAAGGGCAAGGGTGGAAAACAACTGACAGAAGTCCTATTGTCTTTAATGCAATTGAACATATCCCGTCTGCTCCTGCTAGAGTTGGTCAGCAGTGTCACAGCCGAAAAATGCTGCTGCAAAGGCAAACCTGCTTTTGTTAAAATACGCTGTAATCTGGTAAACAACTTCACGGTATCAAAAATAGGGGCCCCTCTATATGGTGCTGATTGTGGGATTTATTGTTCTGTTACTGAAAGTAACAATGTGTTGCTAGGTCAGGAGAAGGGTCATAGTCCTCAGATACAAGACAACCTTAAGAAATACTCAGAAAGACCAACAATTGCAGAACATGAAACAAAAACATTCAGTCTTGTTCATAAGGTTCTAATTTTCTTGAATTATCTTAAACAACCTAGTCCTGAAGTGCACACAGAAGCTCTGTTTTGCATTCTCAGGCCTATGGGCAGTTTCTACAGTTGAACTTCTTTCCTTAAAATGGAGAATTTTATAAAAGCAATTGCCGTGTTTCTGAGGCATGCTGGAATGACAGTCTTCTCTTTGCAGGTCAAACATACAGTAGACAGTGACAAAGTCAGTGTTCCCACGCTGCCTGTGCCATCTGCTGACAATTTGAGAAATGTCTATTGAATTCTTCATCTTCCTAAGAAAAGAAGCTATTGCCATTCCTAATTTTGAGGTCATTCTTGATACAACTAGTTTATCAGGCTCTTTTGGATTAAAACAACACAATTTATGTTTTTCTTTTCATGTGTCGTAGAAAATTTTTTTCTTGCATTTGTACAAGCTTTTACTTTGTTTATGTAGCAGAGCTTCAGATGTGTTTACTATCCTAATTCAAAGAAAATGAGTTAGGTCTGTTAAAGTTCAGTCTGAAATAGTGAAAGACAGTCCCATTCTTTGTGTTAGTCTGTAAGTAATTACAAAAACTAATTTGTTAAGATTATTTCTTAGATTGCATAGCTGTCATCTTAAAATCTTTGTAATTCAGTGTTCTAAGGCTATTTCAAATTTTTTTTCCTGCTAATTAAGATACCACATATTTATTCATTCAAACTACATGATAAATATTTAAATACATGGTCACATAGATTGGGAACTGCTAATGTAGGTGATCCACTACAGTATACTAACTTCATAAGGTTGAACATGCCATTAAATAACACAGACAGAAACACTAGATGCCTTTAGGTCAAGGAATTTAAAATATCAATTGGCATGCTGGTAGATATACAATTATACAGAAACAACCACGTGATTTGGGCAGTACACACTGAAATTACTTGAAAAGGGAGAATGTCATTAAATGAAAGAAAAATTATTGTCAAAATACTAAATGAGTTCAAAGGCGTTTGTATGTCTTTGCTTGAGAAGCAATTGTTAGGAGACCTGTTGGTTTTCACTGTGTTTTTTCTGCCACTCTCAGCTACTTGCTATCATTTGAAGTTTCAATGGCTTGACACAGAATTGGTGGATAATTAGTAGTGTGGGTAACTGTGAAAACCATACGTAGTAGTTTACTTCTTGGTTCTTTCTAATTGTG
Organism: Ramphastos sulfuratus; assembly: GCA_013399055.1. NCBI lineage: Eukaryota > Metazoa > Chordata > Aves > Piciformes > Ramphastidae > Ramphastos > Ramphastos sulfuratus. The sequence continues at coordinate 99,448 of WBNM01000022.1, read as the reverse complement.
TGCCCATTGGTAGTTTACTAGGTTAGGTAGTTAATTATTCAGGCATCTTAAATGGAGAGTATTGTAGAAATAAAAATTATCTTACTAGTAATACGATATTGAAAACAAACCTCTTTTGAACAAACAAGTCATTCTTTGACAAATCTATCCCAAAAGCCGTTTGCTCACATGCTGTAAAGAGGTGGGGTTGTGAGGGGGAGAGGAAAAGCAGGATTGACAGTGTTCAATTTTCTCTCTCTGAAATAAAGATGTGTCACTGTTTAGAAAAATTCTAAAGGTGAATACATTAGGAGATGTTGAAATACATCTAACTGGGCAAGGAAAACATGTAAAGTTAATAGAACTTAGGAGCTAATTTACACTATTAATTAGGGTTGACCTTGAGGTCATTTTGAACTTCAAATGTGCGAATCAATTTTATGGTTAATACTATAAACTGCCTGAAGGAGTACTTCTTTCTGAGTCTAAAGGCTTCTGAGGTTGTTAATCCTGATATTTGATCCAGCACACTTGGAACTTAAAGCCATGATGCAGTATTTGTGCACAGCGTCCATGCCGTCTGCACAACTCCCTCATTCTAGTTACATTTTCTATGATGATTTACCTCCGCTTTCTAGGTTGCCTCTTAGTTCTTAAGTTGTGGTGTACTGCTATCAGAGATGAAAAATATATCCTACAAAGGAAGAGTGTTTTATAGAACGTTATCTGAGTCTTTAAAACTTTAGAGTAATCTGAAATATGAGGATAGATGTTTATATGAGAAGTCTAAATATTTCTTTTAATGTTCAAACCTAATGATATACTACTAAATGTTACCAAAAATGCTGTTTTCATAGTAGTGCAACTTGAAGGATCTGAAAGCTCATCTGGTCACACTTGGCTTTTCTGTTATATGATTTTTTTTCACATAGTAGTAGATTAATCATACAAGTTTTTCATCTGTCAGAATGTACTATATCATGTAAAAATGTAAAACATAGCACCACTGTTTGTGTCAAGTTAATTTTGAAATAGACATCAGATTTCCTTAATCTTCTCACTTAATTTTAATTTCTATTTCTAGCTTTAATGAGGTGGAATAAGTATCTAAACGTCTACATTTATGTAATTTTTTGGAAGCATATGTTTTATCAGTCTGACAGTTCATTGCAGTCAGGCTTACACTTAAGATGATTATTTTGTTGATGTTGTTATTTAGTCCACTTGCAACATTGAGGTGAAGGATTCAAATTAAAGTCCCACTTGGCCATGTAGATTTGGACAAAATCTACATAGCTATTCCCACCTTGTACCATGTTTAAGAGCTAATGCATCTGAATTTCTTGCTGTCAAATAACATGATGTCATCTAATGTTTGTGTCATCTCCTGAGGAAAAAACATAATTTAACTTTTTTCTTCTTCACTTTTTTTTTTTTTTATTTTAACAGATTTGAAGAACTTGTGAAAAAGTTCAAAGTAGAATATCATGCTGGCGGTTCTACTCAAAATTCCGTTAAAGTGGCCCAGGTTTGTTCTTCCTTAAAAAAAAAGTTACTGATAACTTGAAGTGTAGAGTTTGAATGGACTTGATGATGCTCTTTGTGATTCTCTTGCTCAGAATATGCTTGTATTTATTTGAAGTTGGGCTCTTCATTCTTTTCACATGCTTTATGTTAAGGTTATAGTTAAAACTGCAGTGTATCTGCAGAAAGATAGGGTTTTGAGGAAGATTGAGCCAGGCTTTTGTCCAAGATGTATGGTGGAAGAGTAAGAGGCAAGGATAAGGTCCCTAGCTGCAGTTAGGAGTCTTACAAGGAGGGGAAAAAAGTCAAAATGAAAATGAGTAAACAAAGAAGTTGTTGAATCCCTATTCGAGGAGATTTTCATAACTTAACTAGTATGAGTCCTTTGGCAACCAGATCTGAATTTGGGGCTAACCTTCCTTTGAGTGGTGGGCTGGACTAGAGACCTGCAGAGATCCTTGCTAGCCTGCATTGTGCTGTTATTTTAGCAACATTTATCTTGAAAGTTTGTCCATAAAGATTGAAAAGTAAAACTTCTTTTCATACAAGGATTGTGTATCTGACTATAAATACGATGAATAAAAGTAATGATGGATTTGTTTTCAGGTATGTTAGCTTTTCTGTAACCGTAATATTTCTCTTATCACAATTTTCTTAAATATCGAGTGTATGCATATTTTTGCTTTGTGATAGATGTACAAATACTATAAATATGGAAACTGTATTTAGAACCTTTTTGATAATGATCCTGGCTTATAAACTTCCAGACCTCATACTTAATTAAAACTTACTGCCAGACAGCATTAAATGCACATTTGGAAGAAATTAAGTTAAAATTTAATAAAGGTTGCCCCATCAATAAAAAGAAAAAATGATTATATATAGTAATAATCTATTCTTCTTTGTAGAAAATAGTTGCTGCTCCTTTATTAGGGGTTTCATTTTTCTGAAACCCCACATCTTGAAAATATTTGTGATAAAAAGATTTCTCTGTCATGAAGTATAAGTTGCATGTATCTTACTCTCTCTCTCTCTCTCTCTCTCTCTCTCTCTCTCTATATATATATATATATATATAGTGTTGTCATTCTTAAACAGATACGCATTTTAAATACAGATACTTTCAGAGCTCTCTGGTTTGTTTTGTCAGTTCTGAATTTTTACTATATCATCAAGCCAAATTGTTACTTCTCATACTTAGAAAAAAGTTCTTCATCGGGAAGGCTCAAATTACTGGATTAATTCTCGTCAGTGAGACTGTTACTTGACCTGTGAGGATGGTGTGGAGGTGATAGCTCTTCTGTACTAGCTGGTCAGAGGTCAGCTTTTTGGAGGGAGTTCTGCAACTGTTTATTAGTTTGGAGGTGTAAAATTCTCTTACATCTCCACATCTAGACTGAGGGGGTTTAGAAACAAATGCATGCAGTAGACTGAAGGTTTCTAAACTTTTGACTGTTCTAAGAGCAGAGGATTTTACTTCCATGTCTCCTTGGAAGTGACCTGGCAAAAGCTAATTTATTAGCAAACTACATCTCTTCATCTATTAGTCCATGTGTCACTCTACAATTACACTATGAAGTGCACAGAACCTATGAAGTCAATAGATTAATAAAATCAATGAAATGTAGGATTTTTTGTCAGTGCTTCTTTCTTATACAGATCAGATTTTGTCAGTGAACCGTAGCTCTGTGTTGTTAGACTAATTCAGCTCCAGTTGCCATCTGGAACTGTATTTGTCTCCAGAAGGTTTGTCATCTAGTTTGGTGGTGTTTTTTTTTTTTTTTTTTTTTTCCCAGATAAGATTGAAACTTCAAGCAGTTGTGCATGAATAACATAAGATCACTGAGAAGCTTTAAAAAAAAAGGATTGTGAGGGTGAGAGAGAGAGAGAAAAAGATAATTCTGGAAATCTTTAAAGAATCTGTTTTGTAAGCTTTAGCAGAAGAAAAAATGTGAGGATAGAATAAAATAGTTTGAAGGTAAACTAAAAATTAGAACAGAAATTCTCTTAAGAGTGTTTGTAGCAATATTCATTGGCATATTGGAGAGAATGAAAGTGTAAGTGATCTGAGTAATAAAAAAATAAATAAAATTAAAATTGAAAGTAGCAAGAGTAGGCAAAGACATTTCAGGAAGCCTGACTGGTGGATGAGAAGTAAAGATCCAGTATATAAATTCAGAGCTCTGAGGTATTCACACTCTCAGGTGAATGTGAATTCTCTCTGAGAAGTGATATGCTCTTAGTAATTTCTCAACTTGATTTACCTCATAGGAAAAGCTTGAAAAAGTACACTAAAAGTTGAGAGACTCCAACTAAAAATTGTTTCAACACTGATGAGAAATAATGACATGTTAAAGAAAAGCATTCTTGGAAGCCTGACTGCACTGAAATACAAATGTCTGAGTAGAATGATTGGAACACAACTTCTTGGAAGGAGGTTGTAATGAGACTGGTGCTGATCTCATCTCCCAAGTAACTAGTGATAGGATGAGAGGAAATGAGTTTAAGTTGTGGCAGGGAAGGATTAGCTTGGACATTGGGAAAAAAAATTCTTTGCTGAGCAATCTTTGAGGTGTTGGAACAGGCTACCCAGGGAGGTGGTGGAGTTGCCATCCATGGAGATGTTCAAGAAGTGTGTAGATATGGCACTTCAGTATACGGTTTAGTGGTCATGGTAGTTGGATTATGGTTGAAGCTGACAATCTTAAAGGTCTTTTCCAGCCTTAGCGATTGAATGATTCTATAAAATGAACAAAATACCTCTAAAGTCTGGGAATTGTTTTTTTGTTCTTTTTAAAATTAATTTCTGAATGGGAAGATTGTATTCTTAAGAAGTGTAGTAGGAAAATTGTAGAGTGAACTTATTGGAATGAAAAAGAAAGGAAGTGTTTGGGAAGCAACTCTTAAGAGGGTCATTGAATTGTTTCAAATAGTCTGCTCCTATAAGGGTCAGAAAAGCAAGACTCTGTTCAAATGAAAATACTCAAAGCCAAAATGGGTGAGGAAACTTGCAGTGCTTAAAAGGGAAAAACGAAACTGTCATATGCTTGCTCACATGATGTATGGTGATCACCACTTCTGTTATACATGCTCATATGTATTTTTTAATAATTCTTTCATATCTGTAGAGATAGTGTGATCTACTCAAGAAAGACTATCTCTCTGTTCCTGGGGTAGGGGGGGAACTGAATTCAGATTAACAGCAAATTATGTCTTGGAAATCCTGACAGATATTGGGAGGGAAATAGTGACAGAAAGAAGTGAAGAAAATGATGACAGAGAAGTGTGTGAAGGAAAAGACAAATCTCTTTGAGAGGACAGAAAATAAGAAAAAAATAGCATAAAAATCCCGCTGTTGCTTTCATTCTGGGTCCCTCATTGTCACATCCTTGTTTCTTCCATATCAATCTGCTTTTTTTGGCTAACCACAACAGATTAAGTACTTCTAAGGCCTTAAGGAAAAGTCTTACTGAAATAAATACCTTTCTGTTTAAGACATTGAGTGAAAGAAGAGAGACAGTCTGTAAACAGTGGGGAAGAGGAATAATAATTAAGGGCTTTCCTGAGTGCAGTATGATACAGAAAACATTTGCAATCCAGATTATCAGTAATAATGCAAGTAATGTACTTGGAGAGGTGCTGTGCTACTACTAGACAGAGTTGTTAGGATTTTTTTTTTTTTTAATTTACCTACCAGTAGGAAGTGTGAATAACTTTGCTGGACCAACCATTAGTTAATTAGGCACTGTAAATTGCTTGTTAGTACTTTGGAAAATGAGGAATAGAGATGATGAACTCAAATGCAATAATTTAGTTTTCTCCAATAGAAACTAAAGCTTAAATTTCTATTCTGCTTTTGTGATGCTGGCATCAGAATTACCCAGTCATACTAACCTTTAATTTTGCTTCATGTTTAAAGTTGAAATTATGATACATGCTTAAGAACAAGGAAGAGAGTGGGGTATCAAGTTGAAACTGCACTGTGCTACTCTGACCTTTACTTGTCTCATTAAATTTTGGCTTTATATCTAATACGATATGTGACATCTTGCTTTGATCTGAGCTCTTGCAATCCCTCCAAATGATTGGATCCATTATATTAAAATCTATAAAATATGCATACGTGTAACTGCATACAGTTCATAAATAATATGTAGTTTTAGACTTCTGCCAACAAGCCAACTTAAGATTTCCAAAGACAGTATTTTGCTACTTCTCAACTTCCTTCTGTAATTTTAATTAAGACTGCCTGCCTGACAATAGACACTGATCTGGGAGGGGGGGAAAAAAAAGAATCTTTTAATAGAGCTCATGACTTTGAAGTATCTAAAATCAGATAGCTTACACATGAAGACTGGGTGTGTATGGATGATTAGGCCACATTTCCATGTTTTTTATCAGTGTTTATTTTGACCTTTGAGTGCTGAGGTTGAAACTGCAAGAAGTAGTCTGCAAACTTACCTTTCTAACTCAAGTGTTGGATTTTATGTCTAATTTGATAGAATTTTTATTACTTGGATTTTAAACAAAGCCTTGGCAGCACACTACACATTTTCATTCTTGTTTTTCTGGAAGTGCGTATAATAATGCCATGTACTTTGTTGTCAGAATAGGCGCTCTCGGTTTATGCTGAATTTCTTTATATCTTGCTTTAGTTTTAACAATTCTGCTATTGCTGTGGATCTGCCTTAGCAGTTAAAGAATTCTGTGTTCTATAGTTTATTCATCCTCAGAAGAATCATGAAATTCTCATTACAGCAGTTTCATTACTACTGATGTAGAAGAATGTGGCTTAACACATTTCAAGTTGAATTTGTAGGACTGGCAGATAAGGTGAAAATGAATTACAGTTCTTGGGAAGCTTTTATATAGATACTCTTGGGACTTCACAATCATGTTTTTATAATACGTACCTCAGAAAATTGTACCAAATGCTTATTCTTTACCATACTAGCTCTTGCTGTGTGAGTTTTTGTTTGTTTTTTTTTTCTTTTGTGGCTGTGCAAAACCACTGTTCTTAGATAATTTAAAGAACCTTGGTTTTGAACTAGGGAATGTGTTGACTTTAATAATGTGTTAATTGGAATTACTTCTAAATGAGTGATAACAGAACAATGCAATGCTAACTTACGCTGAACATTAGAGTCCCACTATCTTGTCTATGTCAGTGTATGACTCTCCCAGTATTACCCTATGTTTCAAGGATTTGTAACTTCATCCCAAGTTTTATTCTTCAGTGATGATTAACTTCATTTGTTAATCTCGTGATTGTGCTTTTTTAGTGTTTTAATAAACTGACAAATTTGAGAATTTAATTTTGCATAATGAACAGATTGATAATAGTTTGTAAAAAAAAAATATACGCTGAAGCCTTAGATGTGTTTTAAATTTTTGCTATTTGTTATGTGAGTAATTAGACAAATCTTGGATTTCTGTTATTCATATGTGACTAATAGGTTATGTCATGCTTAATCGAAAAATAATCTGCAACATTAAAAAAGTATCTATGAAAAATACTTGCAACTGCAACTCAATTTTTACAAGAACATAAGCTGTGGTATTAACTACCTTTATCGCAACCAGTTCAATGCTTTTAAAATTAAGATTACATGTATTTGCAAAGTAGTAAATACATGGCTAAATATTATACATTGTATGCAGTCTACGAAGTCCATCACACATTAGCTTTTCAGCCATTTAGTGGTTTCCTCTTCGCTTTCCTGTCAGTCTCTATAAATGGAGATATGAACTAATGAATTAGTCCAAATCATTCCTCAGCTGTGGAGATTTCTGCATTACTTTTATATAACTGATTAGAGTGAAGCATGGCAGAAAGAAAGATTGTGTTGAATATGTGTAATGTATCAGGTAGGTCACCTCAAGCATACTCTTAATTTTTTTGAGGTTGATTGTAGTGGTTCTGAGTGTCACCCGCCCCCCCTCTCAATGAATTCACCCAGACTAGACTCAGCCAGCTGGAAGTTAAGGAATGAAGCTTTATAGTCACAGCTTAGCACAATGTACAAGCAGATATTTACAATATATTACAATTATTTACAGCTATATACAAGTTAGAAGTAATACAGAAACACAACTCCCCTCCTAGCAGCCAGAGCACCCAGGAGGGGCTCCCAACCACTCTTCTACCTTCTTTCCACCCCCTCCTAGCCTCTCCCTTATCTCAGGATCTCTCTCTTACATGCAAGGTGAGTTGGAAGAGGTCGGCAAGGGGAGTTAAGAAGCAGAATGGTTAGTTGGAAAGTGTGCAGGGTCAGGCACAAGGGTTAGTGGGGCAGAGGCCAGGCAGAGACTGTCTTATCTATATTTGTGTTCTTGCTTTTGTATGGCTCAGCAGAACGAATGGGTAATATAGACATCACCTTATTTTCCTTTTCACAGCCAATGGTCTAATTTCTCTCATTAAAATATTGCAGAGAGCCTCAAACCAACCAAGTTTTTAACCAAGATGGGGAAAGCAGAGAAAGAGTTAGGACTTGTAGCCAAGTTTTTCTTATTTATGTCTTGTGACTAGATCTCTATAACATCTATCCCCAGTGCTGTAGCCAGTCCTAACGAGTGAGGCTTGTACTTGGAGGAGGAAAACAAAACATGCTTTGGTGCGGACAAAAGTAGTAATTTGAATTTATCTCTTTGGAAATAAAACAATGACTGTTCCCACTATTGGAAAGATCCCATCAATAGCATCATGGTGGAGAGTCCCACGTGACAGTGACATCGATTTCTAAGTTACATTTTCTCTCAAACACACTCTCATTCATGTGCATTTCCAAATTGCTTTATGTCAAACACCGTCACACTGATCCATCCATGCTTCTGACAGTGCAGGCAACGTTTTCTCTTCAGAGTTGTAACATGCAGCTTGGGAAACTAGTGTGATGCCTAAGCTGATTGATGTAGATATTAGAACAATTCTGTAATATTCTGAGATCCACCTATATTTTTTGGTAAGTCTTAAAGAAGATGACTAGAGCTTTTAACTCGCTGGTTCTAAGACCAGCTTCGAAGCATTATTCAAAGCTGCCAGAAGCAGCTCAAAAAGGCAACAAAACCACTTTATCATTATGACAAACTGTAAAAATCTAAGCAAATTTCCCTCAGGTTTCAAATCTGGGAACTTCTCAAGTGTTTCTGTGATTTTTTTGAAGAATACATTGTTCCTGTAGTTATGAGGCAGATGGAAATTAAATGATCCACCAGTGTGCTTGAGACCCTAACTTTTAAAGGTTACTGATAGTGAGGTTTTTTTTTTCTGAACATCAGTGCTGGAAAGAACTGTTTGCAGCTCTCTATTGGTATTCATAGGCCTGGGAACACAGTTGTAACAAATACCAGGGTGGTCAGAAGATGAAGCTCCAAAGAGCCTTTGGCATTTTTTTCAGATTATATGCCAGGTCCCTAAATTTATCCTCTTGAAAATCAGGCAGTTTCAGTTACACCATCAACTGTCTACAATAGACTTTGTTGCGAGACAGATGGTAACTATTAAGCGTTGCAAGACAAACATCCTTATGTGCATCATTTTGGCATGGAATTGAATGGCTGGCTGCTGGTCACAAGAACTAGCCTGTTTAATGCACCAAAGCCATATCCACTTGCTACTTCAGGTCTTGTCCTTAGCCAGCAAAATTAATAGAATTGTGAGAAAAATGTCTTTAAAATACATCATATCCAAAATCACTTCAGAAAAACAGTAGAGAGTTGCACAATCACATTCCTCCTAAATCCGTTCAGCTACAACCTTGAAACCCTCTCCTTCTCAGTGTGTTTGAGTGAGCTTCCGAGTGCATATGCAGCCTCTGTTCCTACATCCAAAACTATAATTTAAATGATTAAAAACCGTTCCCATGTTCCATAGTAATCAAATATCAGTCACGTGGAATGAGAAGACAGTATGTAAATGGTAGCAGTTGGCTCTTCTAAGTGCAGTTCAAATGCCTGCTGCTTGACTCAGCTTCTATGCCTGCTAGCACCGTTTTTGGAGCTGCAAAAATTTGTCAGTTTTTCCAAAAGCAGCATCACAATTTCAGCTCTATCCCTAAGTTCATGTTGAGGTGAGTGAGTGGACTCAAACTTCATTGTATTTTTGTTTGTTTTCCCCGGTCAGTGCTACCTCCAACTTGTAAGGCATGCTAAATATGATAGAATAATTAATGCATTCCCTAATTTATGCTTATCTTGAAAATAAAGATCTTTCTGGGTAGCACAATACTTGATGCAGGCTGGGATTTAGCATGAAGAAATTAGCAGCTGGAAATATCAATAAGGCATGTTTAGGGGACGTGGTTTGAAGGGTGCCGTGCTGTGAGCCCTCCAACCTTTTCATACAGAGTAGCAATGGGACTTTCTCAGAACCTTGCGTTCTGTGAGGATGTCCCTGCAGCAGTGGGCTCATGGCACTCTAATAGTTGACTGACATTTAGTTGATTTGTTCCCATTAGTTGGCACTGGAAGGAGAATGACTGCTTGATTTGATGATCTCAAAAGAGAGTGTAAATCCCTGTGCTTCAGTGATATTAATTTGGCGTGCCGCTCAAGTCTTGGGAGCTTGGGAGCTGTTTTATCTGTAGCAGCTCAATAAGTTACATAACTACATCTTTAGCAATTAATTAATGTTAAGCGATGTGATACAGTAGGGAGTTAATTGCCCTGGAAATCTGAAATACCAAGTTACAGGGGTTACTTGTATATCAACAGGAAGTATTCTAGTGAAAATGTAGGTGTTTTGTTTTTTTTTTTCCTGAACAACGGCACTGAAAATGCTGCTGTTAGCTAAGATCTCTGTGCAAGTTTTGTAATATACTGTTCCTGGAGACCTATTACTTTTCTCAGAAAGTTTATATATATAACTTCTTTGCACATTTATTAGATATAGTTACAGTTTTGTTGCCTAAACCAATTTTTTATCTCCTTTGCTTACTTGTGCTCAATCCAAGTGCATGTGTGTTGGATTTTTGTGCTTTGGTGTTATAAACTTGACTTTACAAACTTGCATTGTAGCCATATAAAAAAATAGCATACCTTTCTCTTTTTTACATATTTGATGAAAATAATAGTGTTTTATCAGAAGAGAAATCTATTATAGGAATGTACCTAGTCTTTCTATAAAGACATAGGGATAAAGACTTTATATTGAGTATTAGTCTGTTTAACGGAAGTTAAGCTTAGATATCCTAGTAAAGTGAAATGATTACTCCCAATTATAATGTTTTGTTACAACTTCACGAAAATAATTTAATATTGTTCTGTCAATGGTAATGTTAATGCATTGAGATGTATTTGTAAACCTGGAGAACACAAGTCCTCCTTCTAACTGTTGTTTTAGTGCTACGAGTGTGGTATAGGATAAAGCAAGCTGCTTTGTCTGTCTTTTAAAAATGCAACCTGAAATCACAACGAACTTATATTCATAAATAAAATGAGCTCATATTCATAAATAAACGAAATAAATAAAAGGGTTTTTTTAAAGATAACTTTGCAAAGGTCACTTGGACTTTGAGATGAATTGGCATTTTTTTGCCATTTTCGTACCTCTTCTACAGAAGTTTTGTATGACTGTAGTTTAATTCCATAGTCTATAGCAGCTAATTATTAAACAAATAAGAAAACTTGTTTAAAAAAGCATTGAGGCTACAGTGGATGTGAATAAGCAATAAAATGAACTTTTGTGTGGTCTCAGTAGTTCCCACCTATGATCTTAAGATGGCACAGCTTGTTCTGTAACAGCTACTGAACTGTTGCAACCTGCAGGCCAAAACACTGAGAGAAAATAGGTGCTGGCTTATTTTAATTTATCAGACTGTTAGCTGTGTTAGGTCAGTAGATAGGTTGTGATCAACTGAATTGTTCTTGCAGTGAGGACACAAGGGTCCCTGGGGAAGGCGACTCTGCTGACTAATACCGCTAAAATGTCCTATGGAAATCTTTTAGTCACAAGTGAGAGTTCTGTGTCAGTATGAGATGCTAGAAAATCAACTCTTCCTGTCTAGAGAATACACATCACTGAAATCTCTCTAGATCATTATCGGTGGTGTTCAGTTATGTCTGTAAGGGCTCCTGCCCTATTGTGAGAAGGAATTTGATCTGAAATTACTGTATCTTCAGTTATGAATATAGCAAATGATAACTGCAGAATAGTCCAAAATTCAGCACGAGTCTGATTAAATGAACTTAGGAATGTGAATACACAAAGTAATTTCACTAATGGTTGTCATTTGTGGAAATGCAGATATTCTGATAACGTGGGGATATGCATTGCCTTTTAAAATTGCTATGATAAGTTGCTAAGTACTGCTGTTTATAACAAACCCCCTCCCCCACTTTTAATAAGTGAGATAAAATGATGTTGCATCTCACTAACCAAATCTAGAAGTTTAGACATTGCCTGTTTAAAGTCACTGTAAGTTTATTTTCGGATCTTGATGCACAAACAAGTTAGCATTGCAGGAATAAACTCAAGTTACAATTATACCTTAACATGAAATAGAGTTGTTGTTATATTATTAATTGCAAGTTTTAAACAGTTGTATGCTTCATAATATATTAAAAATCTGGTTATCAAAAATTGTTTTGAAATTTCATTGCTTTTACTCTTGTCCAGTGTTGCCCACAGGAGATAGGTCTTCATGATGTTTCGAAGTCATGGAACTGAAAGCTGACATATCAGAAATGACAGGTTTATATTCTGTTCTCTTTTCAGAAAGGAGTTCTTGAGAGTAAAAGGAACTGGGACTCACTTTTTTTGAGGGGTTGAATATATATAAAATGAGAAGAATCAGATCTAGCAAAGGCAAAGGAATTATTCACAAATAATTAGTCTAAAATAAGCATTTGGTTGAGTCGTTGATTATTATGTTTCTCCAGAACCATTTAAAATAAATTTTAAAATTTATTTAATTACAAGCTAGTGTGTGACCCACGAAATTGGTTAATTTGTCATTTCCCCATGACTATTGATGAAGATATATCTACTTTTCAAATGTTTCATGGTAGCCTTGTAGAAACTGGATGCCTTCTTACTGCACTAAGCATGCTCTAGGACTAAGAGCATGAACTAGCATGAGCCAGGAGTGGGGAGTCACAAAATAAAGGCAAGTTGGCAGGAACAAAAGGAAAATTTTCCTTTTTTCTACCCTGTTTCTGGTATGCATAGATAATGGCTTTAGGTATGGCAAATTTTATTTTTTACATTTTTTTTCAGAAGAACTAACGATATAAAAAACTGTAGCAATGACAGTTTTTAAATTTACATACATAATGTAAATTTGAGCTTTATGCTGGGAATGCTGCTGTGAAGTAGACCAAGTGTGATTTTCTTTGACAATCTAACCGTGCTAGAATTTTAGACTAGATGACTCAAAGCTTCCCTGCTAAAAATAAAGCAGTTACTGTTTTAAAATCTGAGCTGTACACATACAGAATATGTGTGTAGATTAAAGAAGCAAGCTTCTGTGTATTGACGGATTTTTGATGCTATTTTATTTAACTCTAACTTTTGCTTCAAAGGTTTAAAGATCCTAAGAACTAAGGTATATAAAAGGTAACTGTGACCTGGTCACGTGAAGCTGTCTGTCCAAGAGACTCCTATGTCAATAGCTCTAATAGTTTTTGCAAGTAAAAGCAGCTGGATGCAGCAATTGGTGAGGCAGCACAGGCCTGACATCCAGGTTTCCTTTGTTAAGTATTGTGAGCAAGTTAAATTTTAGAATCAATTTCATTTGACCATCATGTGACTTGTGTTATTGTCAGTTTTTTCTCATTTAACAAGCAGGATGAGAAGTTGTAGTCTTTAGGGTGCACAAGAACTTGGTTTCTAACTCGTGCTCTAAAATGTTATCTGACCAGTGAAGATGAACTTCTCTTTTATGATGTGTCTAGAGTAACAAGACATGACCTCTTACCACGTTCTACAGTCCCCTTCCTTGTTTTTTTGTTTTCATTTTTTTTCATGAACATGCAAAAGATGCCAAATGTTCTCAGTTCTAAAGCTGTGATTTAAAATTATATGGGCGAGGCAGATGAAAGTAAAAAATAAAACCAAATCCTACCATTTCCCATTCTTTATAGGGCTTTTTTAATGCTTTTGCTTAGTAGTTTGGGAACTTCAAATGCTTCCGACACTAGACAATTTGTGCAATTTCCTCCTCACCTGCAGATCTCTGCAAGCGTTTGCTTGGATTTGTTCTCTAACATTGACTCACTGTACCTCTGAGAAATTTGTAGTCTTTCCTTTTTCTCTTTCGTGTTGCTTTTCTTCTTTATTCCCCTCTTAAGCTCAGAATAGGGAAAACATCCTTTTTTTCCCAAGAGGGCCACTCCAGCTTATTGTCAAGAAAGTAGAAATACCCATCCTCTGCTAACAGAGGGGTGGGACCCAGAGTCCAGTGGTGGGATGTCATACATTAGAAGCTTTGCTTTATTTTGAGAATCTGCCTAGGGAAGAGCGTGATGGCTCCTGGAGTTTTGGTATTTTTGCGTCATTAATACAGAATTTGTCAGATGCTGCTTGCTCTGCCAAGTATCATAACCCACTGTCTTTATGGAAAGAGTACCTTATAATTCCTTCCAAAACTGTTGTTTTATTGCTTTGTTTTGGGAGTATGAGAGTTTTGAGGTAGGACATAGGGTTCAGCCTGCCCTAGAGGATCTCGCTTGAATTATGGACATCTGTTTCTTTTTAAAGGAGACCAGCAGTTACTTTTTTTTCTTTCTTTAACAGACAATTACAAAATATAATTCCCATACAAATCTAAAAAGAAAAGTACTTGATGCTTCTCTGTCCTTATGTTTGTATAATAGGTTTTCACTTATGAGGAATTTGCTTCAGAAACAGTCCAAATGACAATTCAAAAACTTGCCCATCTTCTGCTATTGTTGTACATCTACTTGGCCCTTCCATTAGGCTGACTTTGGATGGGTGTATTCAGAAATAACATCAGTAATTAAAGAAGAGATGGAGACGTTTCCACAATCATGCTCGCAGCTCAGTGATCCAAATGTTGTTGCTAATGTCTGTAGCAGTGATACCGAACTAAGTTTGATAACTATTTATTATGTGAATTGACATCTTTGTTGCATGAGCTGCCTTGTACAGAATGTTTCAGACCTCTGTTTTCTTCTCCATGGTAGTTAAAATTCACATGAAACCTCAGGGGGTTATCAAGTACTGACACTATGCAGACACATAGTAATTGTTTCCTTCAAGTCAGTGCAGGGAGCATAATCTGAAAGCTTCTGAGAAATCTGAACATAAATGAAAATAAATATATTGGGACTAAACTTAGTGTAGAAGTGATATCATTGTGAAGATGAAACCGTTGCTAGAAGTGCTTAAAATGTTGCACTTAAAAAAAAGTTACATGCAGCGTATGATCTTTAGGAGAAAGCTTTTAAAAGTTGTGTTTTATTGACTGCAAGGCTGTGCTGTTATCCTGCCTGATACAGATCTTACTTGAGAGTTGCATGCATGTTTAACAATCATGCAGCTGGAAAACACTTAGGGCTTAAAATAATGCTGTCTGGTCTGGAATACAGCAACGTAAGGCTAAGCCAAAAGCTTCAGTTCTGAACTGAAGTTGCTCACCATTACATACTGGAACTGGCTCCAGAGCCACATACTAAATATCAAAGCTGACTGGACTACCTAGGGGACTGTGCCTCCTTCAGCAGAAAAGATCTCTCTCACAATGGCTGTCCTCTTCAGAAATAGGGGAGCTGTTAAACCACAAAGTCTGGCAAGAAATAATCAGATCTGGAGATAGAAGAAAGTAATTTGCAGATGTGACCTCTGAGACATCCTAACAGAGGAGAAATGAGTCACATTGATATAAAGCAATGTATTCTAGGAGCAGTTAGTGTTACTTCTGAAGGTAACATAGATTTTTTTTTTTTTTTTTAAATTTTTTTTTTCCCCCTGATAATCAGCCCACAGAAATTAGTGATCTTTGGTCTTACTGCCTTTTGAATCACCTGTGGACTGTCAACAATGACCATGAATCCAGGATGGATGAAAGAATGTTTGAGTTCTTTAGTTTGTGTGGGTATGTGACCATAAATACATGAATTAGAAAGAGATTATTTTCATATACAGCATTCTACCAGAGGGGAACTCTGAGTTATCAAGTCTTCAGGGTGTGAAGTTGCTGCTTGCCTGGCTTTGTCCTATGGCCTTTGTTCAGAATTCTATTGGAAATAAAAATGAGACAAAATACTTTGATTCTCTTTCCTTTCCTATCCTATTACAATGTTACCAAGTATCTGGTGAAGTTGCTGCTCCTAAGATAGTGCATAGATAAATAGTTTTCACTGATGAAGACACATTCTAGAATCTATCTTTTCTAAATTGGTCAGTGGCATCTTTTGGTCTGAATTTGTAGATTAAGATGTATTATATGAAGCAGTTAATGATTGCCTTAATTGTTGAGTTAAATATGTTAATTTCATTTCAATGAAGTAGATTTCTCTGAATCTAGGTGTATCTAAAAGGAGAAGATAATCAGATGCTATTAATTAGAAACTTTCAGTGCACAACCTCCAGCAGTGTTTTGTGCTGAAGTACATGTATGTATGTAACCGCTAGCATGATTACTGCCACTAGTTATGTATTGGGATGAAAAAAGCAGCAGTATGTTCTTTTGTTTTCACAAATACTGGCCAAATAAGAGGAAGCAGTATGCAGAAATCCCTCAAAATGATAATACATTTGTGCGTGCTTACTTCAACACTTTTTATTTGAATTCCAGAATTTTACAACTTTTTTCTATTCTCATGACCGTCGATGCTTGCAGTAACTGTTTAGGATAACGGCCATTGAAGTTCTTTTCTTTTATGGAGAAAAATAGCTATAGATTTAAGCATAAAGCATGACAAACATAGTAAAGGGTTTAGACAAGACTGAAAGACAACTGAGGGGAAAACAAAAGTTTCTTTTAAATTTATTTTTTAAAAATTGGCACATTTCAGAAATATTTAGCTCTCCAGTTGGGCTAGAAGATGTAAGCAGTTGTTCCTGGGGAAGCGGTGTGTCTTTGGTGGAATGCCACCAGGCAGTTGTATTTTATCTACATCCTCTTTGACCTTTTTCAGTTTCTTTCTATACTTATCTCTCAGTACATCAAATTGTATGTGTACCCATCGTTTTCTGATGGTGATAGTAGGAGGGGAAGTACTAGATGAGAAAAGTGAGCTTTTATTGTAGAAATAATCTCTTTCTCAAACATTTCCAATACCTTCTTAGAAACAAAAAGTTCTACAGTTGAGCCTGGTCTACAACACTTAAGAATTTCTCAGAAATGTACTTCAGCTTGGCATTCTCCTTTCTTAAGGAGGCATATAACCGTTGACTGAACATTATTCATAATACTAGATCATAACTGTTTAATCATCGTATTAGCTTGTCATGCATGTACTCAGAGGTTAAGGTTTCTTAGGTAATAGAACCAAAGAGTTGAATGTTTTTATTCTAATCTATTGCTATCTTCACCTTGAAAACTGTTGACTTTTCTTTAGTAGGAAATACAATAAAATATCTTGAGAATACACGTAACAGGTTTTCAGCATGAATTTAGTTGTTGTCCTCCATCTCTAGTGTTTTGTGACAAGGTGGTGTAAGTATTTCACCTCTGTGATGGATGTGTGCATGATGTGTGATGCGCTACCTAGATATCTCACAATTAAGGTGAGGTTTCCAGCTAGGATACCTTTGCTTTTGTTGGTAAACTCAGGCCTTTAATGCCTGTTCTGAGTTCAGTGTTTTGTATTGTATTTTATCTGTGTGATTAGGTTGAAAACTCAGTCTTCTGTATGACAAAATCATGTAGGGATCTAGTAAACCTCTAATTTAAAAGCAGTGATATTTCAGAGATTATGTGAGTGAACTGGATTTGAGGCAATGCTTTTGTGTTACAGCAAGTCAGTACTGGCAGAAATTCTTAAATTTCCACTGGGACCAACATAATAAAAAAAGAAAAATAATTTTTCTGGATGCAAATAATTTTATGATGTCAATATTTCAAGTGGAGGTTTTTATTGGAGTAAAAAGAAGATGATTAGGTTACAAACATGTTTTAAGAATGAATGAGTTGTTATGCAACTGCTACCAAGTCTTCCCTTGTTCCTGTAAATTTCATGAATTACCACCTCATTCTTCACAAAAAACATTGTTCTGAGATTGTACTTCAGGTAAAAAAAAATAAGCTATAAAACCTCATGCCAGAAATATGACTCATCTTGATCAGATGCAGATTTAATTTCATTACTACAGTCTTTCATGAAGGAAGTAATGAGTCATGGTCAGTAGATACTGCACTTCTGCCAGTAAGATAACTTAATATGACAAATGTCAGGGCAAGTCTTTTCAGTTTTAGGGCTTTAGGCTTTTTTTCTTAAATAAGAGTTGAACAAGCATGGGGATGAAACTGAAATGCAGGATAAATGAGTATTTAAATATCACATTCTGAAAATGAATTGGAACATAAAATTTTAAATGCAGTCTTCTAACAACAATGAAGTTTGAAGTTGGGTTTGCTTCAAAAGCCCTTTTTAGTTGTTTTTAGGTAGTTTTTAATCTATTTTAGTCTTGTTAATTTAGGCATTAAAAGAATTGAACTTCAAAGATGAAAACTGGGAACTGACAAATAGAGGGTTTGATTCTTCAGAGAATTGTTTTCCTCTTACTCCTCCCTCTGCATTTCATACAGTTCACTATCAGTATAGACACTGTACTGCCCAGCATCGGTATAAGAATCATAAATGTACTCAAACTTCAAAGTATCTAGCGTGGCAATTTTGCTAGAGAAATACCTGTATCTCCATGGATTTGAGGAAGAAAAGAGAAGCTTTTTGTTTTCCTCTGTCACAAAATGAAGTTTCATTGGTATTTTGTGACTCTTCACTCTCTCAGTTGTGCTTTTGTCACCAAATACTCTTTACTTGCTTTATAACCATTAAAGATTTCAAGAGACCTTTTTTCTGAGAGCCATTACTGACTGTGCCAAATTTGACAGGATAAGGAAGAAATTGGTACGAGTATAGGCAATTGTCAATCCTGGGAATATTGAAGCAACCCAGTCACTGGGATACAGAACACCTGTATTTAGAACATGTTTTGTCACTTCGCAACACCTTTAAGTGATCTGCAACAAAACTCTTGGGTATGCTCAGGTTTGTTGCTCTAATGAGGAGGTGCATTTTCATTATAAGCAATCTCATCCCTCAGAATTCTTGTCAAATAATGTTTCTACAGTATGATTTGGTTTCAGTTGACAGTACTGTTGAAATGAGAAATCTTAAATGGAATGTAATAAAAATTCCTATTTACTGCAGTCGTAGATTCATGGAGTGGTTTGAGTTGGGAGGGATCTTAAAGTTCCAATCCCCCTGCCGTGAATAGGACACCTTCTGCTTGACTTCAGTCCATTCTCTCTTGTCCTATCACAACAAGCTTTTGTAAAAGTCCCTTTCTTGTGGGTTCCCTTCACATACTGGAAGGTCGACATAAGGTCTCTCTGGAACATTCTTTTCTTCAGCCTGAACAACCTTAACTCTCCCAACTTGCCCCCACAGGGGAGGTGCTGCAGCCCTCAGACCATCTTTGTGGTTGTTTTCTGGAGACACTTGAAATCCACTCTGTCTTCTAATTTAAAAATAAGTGAGAAAAGGGGATTTGTTAATAGCAAGTAGCAATATGCAATGAGTATTGGTGTTCTGTGGAACTTTAGTTAATTTCTAATGCCAGCTGAGTACCGATAACTTGTCTAGATTTCAAGACTGATGCATAGCGAAGTACATTGTAGTACTGTAGGTGAAAATATACCTAGTAAGTACTGTAATTCAATATAAGTCTAGCAAAGGGACTTTCCAAGCAAGGAGTCTCAAAATTTCATTTTCATTAACTTACTGTTCCTGTCCATGAGTTGGAAAAGAAAACTCTTTGCAATGTTTTCTTCTTCTCAATACTTGAAAAAACACATTTCCTGAAAGGAATTAAGGTCTAAAGTAGTGCTGTGTGATTATATTTAGATATTTGTCACATTAATTACACTTAATTAAGATGAGTCCAAACTAATTTTTCAAGTCTGTAAACTGCAGTAGACTTGCTAGAATTTGTAAAAGTTGTGTTAAGATTTTGTTTTGCATTCTCTATATCAAAAGAAATTACAGAAGCATCTGAATATATGCTATTAACTGCTTTTGAAGTGATATGCATTATTCAGGCTATTTAAATAACTACTGAATCTATAATAATTCTTTCATATTTTATAAGAGTATGCAAAATGAATCTTGATAAAAGGGATAGGCTTTTGTATTGTAATTTAACATTTCATCATGCTTTTTTGGAATTTGCATGCTACAAAATGGATGTTTTAAATTAAAAGTAGTGCTTGTGATTGCTGAAAGTCCTCAGAAAAAACTTCTTGGATATTAAAAGAAATTGGATGCTGTTGGTATTTTCCATTTCATGCATACAAAGTCAAAAGTGTAATATCTAAATATGATACAGGGGATTATTAAAATGATACAGTTAATTTCTATCCAAAACTTGAAATTATCTGGTAGCTTTCTTACTGTTATATAGTGCATAAAATGTGTGCAATTTAATGGAAGTTAAAACTGTAGATGGTTTTCAGCCTTTAAAACAACTCCCATTTGGTTGCAAATTCCATTGCAATTAGAAAAGGCCATAATAATTTTTAGTTTTATTTAAGACATAGAAGGATAGATCTGATTTCCAAAAGCACTGTGTATCAGCAACTCTGAAGTATTTTAAATTCTAGCCAGAAGCATAACATAATTGATATTTATATTATTGGGTACAGCAGCATTCTCAGTGCTGTCATTTTGCTTGTAATTTTCTCCTTGGTTGTAAAACTGTGTCTTATTTATTATTTGCACTTTATTCTTAATCAGTTTTGCTAATGTAGTAAAAACATTGAAATGTTATTATATGATTAGCAATTTTCCACTATATTAATCCAGCATTACATTATACTCTGTGGTGACAATAATGGTTTCTAATGCTGGTAATAAGAGAGAGTTATTAACATGTCCCAGTATTTAATAGTTTCTTAATTGCAAGATGGAAAAATATTTTAAGTTACCATAACCAGCCTTATTAGAGGCAAGAATTGCAAAGTGGTGGAATCTAGGCCGTAAAGATCTAAAGATATGCTTTGAATGAAACACTGTCTCCATCATCTTTGGTTTTATGTTTCTTTTCAGGAATCGTGCGGTTATTCAGAGGATATTTTTTCCTATGTTACATTCAATATTAACACAGACAAATAATGGAAGACTTCCAGATTTAACACACACTTATCAATGTGTACTAAATGGGTATGCAATACATTTTTCAATGAGGAAGGTGAAAAGTCTGTAGTACCTAGCTAGGAAAATGGTTTAAAATCAGTAAGCTGTCATGCCCATGACACAGCAGACACATTACAAAATAAGAGCTGCACGTTAACAGGAATACAGATTGTGCTTTAATGATTTACAACAAGCATAAACCAAATACATATGATAAGCGATACATCAAACTCAATATATTAAGAGGACTCTTATACATTCAGTAAGTAATTTAAGAAGTGTTGGAGGTACTTCAAAAATTCAAAGTCAGAAGCCCAAACGGAACTTCTGGCCTTCTTTATGTGAATGTGCAACATGGAGGGGACTGCTCTTAAGGTGTTCATGTATGTATGTGTGTACAAAAACGTTACAAATAACTTGTTCTGTAGTGTTTTTGTATTAGGCTATGAAATTTATCGAGAGTTTGCTTAGCTTTTATTTAAAACATTTAAGGTTTCACAAAGAACACATTTTCCATTTCATTTTAATAGTACTGAAGACTTGAAAAGTTGTTGAGAAAGAGTTTAAAAAAAGGGGGAAAATAGTTGTAGTCAGTTGGGAAAACAAGTGTATTTTCAGATCTAAAATCATTATAACCATGTGTAAAACAGGGATACAATGTGTACTGGCAAGTAAGTTGACAGAAAAACTTAGTACAACAGCAGTGTGTTCTGACAGCTTCAAATGGAAAAAGACACTGTAGAAGTAAAAAATATATAGCCCTATAGATAGTATTATCACCAATAATCTGGCTAGAACAGTGAAATTCACCATTCAACCAGAGTTGAATGTGACAGTTATTTCTAGGAATTAAATTTCCTGAGAAATTTCTGGGATACAATGGTTTGGGAATTGGGGCAGCAACAAGGTCATAAAATATTTTCAAAGAAAAACGTGTAATTTATGTACTTCCAGTGGTTTCCAAGTAGCACATAAGTGAAAACTTGTTTACATTTTAAGCTTTGTATTTCTTACTGATATTAATCAGGCATCATGCAGATAAAAGTATGACTAATATATTTTTTTGAGAAAATAACAAAATAAGCTGGATTTTGACATTCAAGTAGCGATTTTCTGAATAGAGTACAAATCCATTTGCTAGAAATTGAAAATACTCTTCAGCGATTTAATTTTAATTATGATTTAATTCCAACAGAATGTAGCTGTGTATGATTTGTGTAGCTGTTTCAAAGGACTGCTTTTACTTAGAGAATATTACTCTTGAATTAAATGGACATGCTACACTTCTGTTATTAAAAATGTTGGTGCGATATCCTTGTATTAAGTAACATTTGAGTTTTAATGAGTTGCTTTCAGAGCTATACTTATGGGAGGAATGCTTCCAAGTCCATCGTGATTCCAGTGAGTTTATAAATACTTAATTGTACATCCCATATTATTTCAGGAGCTTACCTGGAACATGCAAAGACTCTCCAGCTGCTACTTAGTCTTGCCAAGAGTCATTTTGGGCATGATGCAATTGGAAAAGATCATGAAGCTTATCTAAACTTTGCAGGAGGCTGCTTAGATTCCAGCTTTGCTCCACTATCTTGGACTGTCGTTAAAATCTGCTTATTTCTGTTTGCATAATCTTCACAGTGTAATATTGAAGTGACAACAGATTTCTTCCATTGTGTATTCTCAGAGTTTAGAAATAATCATTATTTTCTAGCATCAGATTCTTTTACATTTTGATGCAAAATGTCTCTCGCTTCTGTTATTTTTTGCCTTTCAGTTTGGACTGTCATTTTCTGAAATAATTTAAGAAATGTTGATGAATTTATTACTGTCAGTCTTATTTCTGCATTCTTGTGTGTAAATTGTCCAGAAGAAAATGTGCGCCTCAGACGTTTCATATCAACAGTGTAGTTTGTGAGATAGCGTTAACGACATACTAACGAAATTTCTTTTAAAGATTCCACTAGAATGACTTGCATTTTATTACCAAGTAAAATCAGCGAGGCTTACAACTTGACAATTTTGCTTAATATAACTGTCACTTGAAGCCATTATTTATGAACATGAGGGCAGTCCTGTAGTAAGTAAAGGATGAGCTAATTTTGCATCTGCTACAATTACGGGATGAATTTGGATTCACTTTATGTATCAAGATGTAAAACACATTCTATGAGTGAAGCTGAAATGTTTAGTCTGTTTATTACAAATTTAGTAGGAGGAAATTATACTTACAATAAACTTCTCCAAATATATAAACATACATATATTGTGCACAGTGGTTAATTTCAGCCTACTTCTTTGCTCAGTGATCTGCTTCTAGTTTTCATCTTAATTTTTGCTTTCTCTGCTATAAGTGCAAACACTACAGATTTTTAAATGATCCCACAGAAACGTTCTTTTTCCTTTTTGGTGGTTGGATTGTTCCTGTGCACTGTGATGATACACATGGGTGGAAACTTTTTCTTGGATCTTGCAGACAAGACATGAGGACATATAAAAATAGGTTATTTTCCCTGTGTGTCAAATAACAGTGTTCGAAACTCAACATCCTAATTTGTATTTTAAAATACTTCATTAATTGTCTGAACATTTTTCAGGTACTCATATATCTCTTTTGTCTCTGTGGGATGCTAATTAGCTTCTAAATTAAATTGATTTGACCAGAAAAGAAGTAATATTGTCTCTTTCTTTTTCAGTATTTCTTTTCTTGCTTAATTATTTCAAGTGGATTTAGTGTTTATTTAAAAAAAACACAAACAAACAAACAAAAAAAACCAAACCCAAATAAAAATATCAGGTCTTATTCAATATTTCTCAATCAGCTTGGCTACTTAATTGCACAGACTTTTCTTCTCAATGCGTTGTCTTCAAGAAATCTTTGAATATATCACTTCTTAGGTAATTTATTAGTAAGTCTCTGATCATCCTCTCTATTCTTTGTGCGTTCTGACTAGATGCTAAAACAGTACCTAGTCTGATTTTTCATCCTCAGGAAAATGGTCCTAGCTCGTCTTTTAGAGTACTTACTATCTCGCTCTTCTGGCTCTTGATTTTGTGAATTTCATGATGCTACCAGTGACAGAAGAATATCCCCAGCTGTCTTATTATGGGTTACTTATAAACTTTCTCTTACAGTTCCATTATGTGAATTAAACTGTGAACTGTCTCAGGACCTTTGAGTTAAGTACACCAAAATTCTCCTTTGACAAGATTTTTTTTCAATTTCCTGCTTAAATTTATTTCTGATTGTTTCTCTCCTGATTTTTGTGTATTGCATTTGTATTGTACTCTATACAGCTGATGATTGTCTTCTCGTCTATAATGATCTTGGCTATGTCAAACAGCTTTCAGTCCATGCTACCACAAGCAGAAGCTAAACAAAATGTGTGCTCTATGTTCATGCGTCCTGAAATGAAATATAACATCTTACTCTAAGCAGTGAACCACTTGAACTATAGAATTCTTACCTTTAAGTATTTTGTATTAATGAAAGGAATATCAAATCTGATAGTTCTAATAGGCAATTGCCATCTTTTAAATTACAGGTATGTAATCTTTGAACAACTCTATACAACCATCAGAACAATAGCAATGTGTGAATTACAGGTTTTGCAGGAAATCAAGCAAGGAGTATGCAAGTCTCAGTTGTTTCTTTCTATATTCATCTTTGCGTTAACAATGCCTCTGCTCTTTTTCACAAACCTTAATTGTCATTTAGAGTATCCCATTTGAGTTCAATTATATGCTCTTAAGGGAAAGGAACCCTGTTAATGTTTATCTGTAAAGCACTGTGTTCGTTTATAGCACTCTGTAAGTAGTGATCAATTTTCTTTTATACTATGCGTTCTGGTTGGTACTCAATCCATTTTAGCAGGCAGTAATTTTTCAACACCAGTCTTACTCAGTGTGTGTTGTTGGTAATTCAGTAAAAACTATGACAGTGGCATGCAGCTTTTACTTCCTTTTTAAAACAATTTTGTTTCTTAACTAAAATGTTCGAGGGTAAAAAAATTACATATTATTTGAGAGTATTGCATACAGGTTGGGATAAATCATATTTCTTCAGTGCTTTCCAAAACAATGCTTTTCATGTCTTAATTAAAAGAAATGTTGATGTGTGTGTTTATGCATAACAGGAAAGCTGTCTCATTTTCTGTCTTTTAGAAGGACCATATTACAGATTGAAATGATTAAGGGTATTAAGTTTAATGTCTTCATTTTTACTTTACTTTTGTCTTAAATATTAAAAGTGCGGAGAATGGATGATAAGAAGTAGATTATTCATACATTTGCAGTGCAGACATAAGGGAAGTGAGCCTAGGATTGTATGTCTCTTAACTTTGCACTGAACATTGTAATGTGAAAAGAGCCCACAGGGCTACTAGATTGTTTGAACACTGCATTTGCCAGAACAGGAACTAACTCTGAAGATTCTTAAAGAATAGATGGGTTTTGTGTGTTAATCCTGCTTGTAGTTACCATATGTTACAGAAAAACTTAAAAGATATAATTTTGACTTGCTGCTTTCAGTTCTTTGGCATTGGCATTCAGTTCTTTGACAAATGGCATTTAAGTTCACAGGACATTGTAGCTAAACTGATTTTTGCAAAGAATACTGACCACCTATTTTTGAGAAATAATGACCATTATAATTTAAAAGAATAATACTGGACGGCATAGAATCATAGAATCGTAGAATGGCAGGGTTGGAAGGGACCTCAAGGATCATCTAGTTCTGACCCCCTGCCATAGGCAGGGACACCTCCCACTAGGACAGATTACTCAAGGCCTCGTCCAGCCTGNTCATCGCCGCAGACCCCAAGGTCCTTTTCCTCAGGGCTGCTCTCCAGCCATTCCCTACCCAGCCTGGATTTGTGCTTGGGATTGTGCCTACACAGGTGCAGGACCTTACACTTGGCTTTGTTGAATTTCATGAGGTTAGCTTGGGCCCATCTCTCCAACCTGTCTAGGTCCCTCTGGATGGCATCCCTGCCCTCTAGCAAGTCGACTGTGCCACACAGCTTGGTGCCATCTGCAAACTTGCTGAAGGTGGACTCGATTCCTCTGTCCATGTCACTGACAAAGATGCTAAACAGCACTGGTGCCAGCACTGACCCCTGAGGGACGCCACTTGTCACTGGTCTCCAGGTGGACATTGTGCCCTTGATCACCACTCTCTGCATGCGACCATCCAGCCAATTCCTTATCCAGTGAGTGATTCATCCATCAAGTCCATGTTTTTCCAGCTTGGTGACCAGGGTGTCATGTGGGACAGAGTCAAATGCCTTACTCAGGTCCAGGTAGATGACACCAGTTGCCCTTCCCTTGTCCACTGTCGCTGTGACTTCATCATAAAAAGCCACCAAATTTGTGAGGCAAGATTTGCCCTTGGTGAAACCATGCTGGTTACCACATAAATACCACATAAATATTCATTCTAGACGTGCGTTCTAAATTCCGTTTCAGATGTATAGAAAAAGACCTGAGGAGTTGTGGAGGTGCACGTTTCCAAACAGCATCTGTCTGATAAACAGGCAACCTGCTGGCTCACATTTATATGACTTCCCTTGTCTTGTAACTTGGTCTTTCCAGACATATCTTGTGCATTCTTGCACATCAGGGCTTTTTGTTTGGTAGGCTTTTTAAAGTGTCTATACCTGTTTGCAAGGGAATTTTTACCATTTAACTTTTCTTCCCATCTCTAGTGCCTTCTGAACCATTTAGATCTGTAGATTTGAGGAAGCAGCTGAAGTTGTGTTTTGAATTTTAGATTTATATTGCATACGAAGATTCATGCATGCCCCTACGACCTCTAACAACAAAGCTGGAATAACCTGAATTTATTTAAATGAGAATCAAATTCTGTGATCCCAGTTGTTTAAATCCTTTATCCTGCTGGCAAATCAGAGTTTATAGCTTGTTTTAGCTGTGTTAGACAACTGGGTTTGTTATACCATACATGACAGCTGGATTTTATCATGAAAGTTTTTGTGTTTTCTTCGTGATTTTATGTTTTCGCTGTGGTTAAATGTTCACACAGAAGCACTCAAGAGCCCCTGAGCACCTTGCTTTCACAGCAGACATTTAATGTTTTGTCTTTAAATCAATATCAGTAGAAGTTACAATTACCTAGTGCTGTTGAACATGGAAACCAGTATATTTAATATCTAACTTCAGTCATCTGGGCATGTAGACTTAAAAAATATCCAGAGTATTTATTCACACTGAAGAAACACTGGCAGAAATTATTTCTAGTGAAGAAAAAAATTCCTAACAGTTAACAGTTGCTTCTTTTTTTTGAAGGCTGCAAATGTGACTACAAAGAATTGATACAGAGATGAAAGACTGCTGAACTGACAATTTCTAAATGTTAGTTGTCAAAAATAGATATTTCTGGTGTTATCATAGTTCAAGTGAAATATAGTTGTCCCATGGCTTCTTAGCAGTTAAGAATAACTCTTTTTCCCCAAGGTATTTTTTTCTTTTTTCTTTTTTTTTTTTTTTCGGACTTGCATTGGGTTTGGCTTTTATATCTATTATATAGCTACTTTTCTGACATATTTCCATGAAGGATGTTATCAAATCAAGTACTTGGCACAAGTATTGCTCTGATTTAGTTAGAATAAGTAACATATCATCTGTAACTAGAATATCCATTTATTCTTTTTGAAAAATACATTATGGTAGATACTTCAGCATTTTATTGAAGCATTTTACCAAAGTTTTAAATTCAGCTACAATAAGCATGGAGTCACAACAGCAGGCATTTCAGAAACTGATTACTTACAGTTTATGGATCAGATAGAACAGAATCTATAAGCATCATGAGAATTGGGAAGGGGATTTTTTTTTTTTTTTTAATGTGGATTTTATTTTGTAAGATCAGGAATAGTGAAAGTTTGCTCAGGAGAACACTGTTGATAAAATAATAGCTTCAAATTCTTACTTAACCTTGTAGTGATTCTTTCACACTGCTTGAAATAGGGTGACATCTAAAAGGCAACAAAGAGCATACGTTCAGGACCAATGTAGGTCATATCTTGAAGTCGTGTAGGAAAATCCTGCCATTTCAAAATAACTACAATGCAATTCTGTATATTGTGGGGACAGCTGCTGTTTATGAAAGGAAATCTAGCAGTAACAGTTTAAAACTACTGAATGAGAAAGCAGAATAACTCCATGAACTGTTTTAATATATTTAAAAAGAAACACAGAGTCACAGAATGTCAGAATTTGGAAAAGACCTCAAAAGATCATGTAGTCCAACCCTCTCTGCCAGAGCAGGATGACCTAGAGTAGGTCACACAGGAATGCATCCAGGTGGATTTTGAATGTCTGCAGAGAAGGAGACTCCACAACCTCCCTGGGCAGCCTGTTCTGGTGTCCTGTCACTGGGGATTTTGTTCAGTTTTTGGTGATGTTCTTGGGGGAGTTTGGGTTTCTTTCAAGCTGGTAGAAGTCATTACTATTTACACTTCTCAAGGTATGCTAGTTAAAAAATTCCTAAAGTAAAAAAGGTAAGTCTATGGGTCTTTTGTGGCCCCACTCACAGTTAAGTTAATTTAAGTTAATACTTAAGTTAATTTGAACACTTAAAAATAATTTGGCTTCTGGAGGCTTCATAAGTTGTCAGACTGAGATCTTGTTGTTCTCTGTAAACATGAAAGATGTCAGGTGAGGCTATGTTTTCCTCTTTGATTTCAAAATATTCATTAGTAAAAACTTTAATTTTGCTTAAAGAAATAATTTAGCACACCATTTCAAAAGAAAACTTAAAACTGCCTCAGAGTGATATTTTATACAGGACAGGATTCACAGAAGTTGGGTCTACCAAAAAATTGTTGCACATCTGTGGAGACTGTCAAATGAATGTGAGGTATGAAGTTACCTTTCCGTTTGAGGAGGAAAAGCTGGAGTTGTCTAGATACCACAGGGAATTATGTCTTGTACTCCCCTTCACAGATTTATCAGTTTCATCTAAAATTCATCTAAGTGGTTTCCTACCATCCTCTGCTTTTTCTGAAAAGCTGTTCAATCAAACAGTGTTATAATTCTGTTCTGTGTTTTTGCTGGCTAATTCACTTCCATGTTTGTGTTGAGATTCTCCTTCAAGCTGCCATTTTGTTTACATAGAATTGCAGCATTGCAGAGGTTGGAAAGGCTGTCCAGTCCAACCCTTTCTCTCAAAGCAGGTTCTGGTAAAGCAGATGGTTTTTGCGATGGTTTGGGAGTTACCCACCCCCCACACTTTGTAAAATGACCCAGACTAGAANTTTTGACTGTCTCCAAGGATGGAGCGTCCATAGCCACTCTGGGAAGTCTGTCCCAGTTTTTAACCACCCTCACAGTACAAAATAAAAAGTTTTCCTGTAATGGAATTTGCTGTATTTCAGTTTGTGCCTGTTGCCTTTTTCTTGTCACTGGGCACCACTGTGAAAAGCTTGGCTCCATCTTTCTTGCCACTCCCATCACATGGAATGTTCAGTGGAGGGTTCTCTCATGACAGATGTCCCAATCCCTTAATCATCTTAGTGGCCTTTCACTGGTCACAGTCCAGTACATCCTGCTGAGTCACCTCCCTTGACCTGTTGGCAGTATTCTGCTTAATGTAGTCCCAACACGATTTTAGTAGTCTTTATTTCAAGGATTCATTACAGGGGCATGTTTGATATGTCCAGTGAGACTTCCAACCTTTTATTGTCCACAAAACTGCTTTCCACCCAACCTGCAGAAGTATTGCTCTCTGTATCAGTGACTGGTCTTCAGCTGAGTGTACTGGGCTGATTGCAACCCTTTGAGCACAGCAGTTCATATGGTTTTCAGTCAGTTTCTTTGTTCATTTACCTAGGACATAATCGTTTCAGAATGAGAGAAAACTGTCAAAAGCCTTGCTGAAGTCAAGATAGAACAACATCCATTGCTTTCTCCTCATTCACTGAGCTAGTAATCTCATTGTAGAAGGACACATAATCTAATGTATACAGTCTTTGTCATCTTTTGTTTTATTAAACTATGCAAAGCTGAACTATTTTAGGATCCCTTTATACTGTATGTTCTTGTGATCTTTGCATTCTGTTCGATTTTAATTTTTCTTTTCCCAAAACAATGACCAGACTGCAGAAGGTATTCTGGTCACTGTCATTACAAGGATTCTTACAATGGACCTAATGTTTCACTGTTGTTTGTGTGTTTGTTTTTAATTGTAAAAGCAGTATATTGTAATGTTGTGTAAGTCCAGTTATGGTGGTTATTTTGTTGAGATCTTTCTCCAACAAATCATCCCCTACCTTTATATTGAGAAAGTATATATTTATTGAGCATTCAGTATGTGACCTTGCATTTCATTCCACTTCTGTTTTCACAGTTGTGTAGTTCTCAGTCTCATTTGGTTTCTTTGAAATGTTTTCTGATTTCCTCTTTATTGAGCTTTGTAAACAAATCTCATTAGCACTGTTCTGTGGTGTCTGTCATTAGTATTTTGTAAGATCTGTCTTAGGGCTTATCCTGGAGGAGCTCCATGCATTTAGCTTGCTTGGAGCCTAATGATCCCTATTACAGCATAACCCATTGCCAGGCATCGCTGCCTGTTACTTACCTGGGATTTGGTACTACCAGTTTCCATTTCTGTAGCTTCATGAATAGTTTCCTCTACAGAAGTAAATCAAACACTTCAGTCACAGTCAACTCCAGATATGAAGTACCAAAGAAAAATGTCAGATTTATCTGACATAATCTTCAGTTAGGAAGTCCCTATGGAATTTTTCCAGTTTACACCTACATACATTTCATTTATTCAAGCATGCCCATAATCTTGTGTGGCATTGAGGGCACATTGCACATCTTTAGTTATCAATATTGTTTCCCCTCTACTCTGCCCTGATGAGGCTGTACCTGGAGTAGTGTAGCAGATTCTGGGGTCCCCAATTCAAGAGGGACTGGAAACTACCAGAGAGAGTCCCAACAGGGGCCACAAAGATGATTAGGGGACTGGAGCATCCCTCTCATGAAGAGAGCCTGAGAGAGCTGGGACTTTTTAGCATCTTGTCAATGCATGTGAATATCTGAAGAGTGGAGGTGTTGAGGATGGGGCTAAGCTCTTTTCAGTGGTGCCCAGTGGTAGGCAATAGGTACAAATGAGAACACGGGAGGTTTCGCTTGCCCTTAAGGAGAAATGTCTTTATTTTGAGGGTGCTGAGGTGCTGTACCAGGTAGAGAGATTGTGGAGTCATCTTTCCTGGAGATTTTCAAAAGCTGCCTGAAAGTGTTTCTGTGCAACCTGATCTAGGTGAACCTGCAGGGGCTTGGACCAGATATTCTCTAGAGGTTCCTTTCAACCCCTTCTGTTCTGTGATTCTTTAACACAAGAACTATTTCGTGCTCCCCATGTTTGCAGTACAGGATAATCAGCTGCTGACACTGTCTCTCTCCATCACCTAGACCTGCACATTAGACTCTTCATAGTCAGCTTTTTTCATGAAGATGATTGATTATTAGAATTGGCATAGACACCAAATTAAGTGTTTTACTGTAAACTCACCATACTTTTTCAGAGAGGTAGCCTGGCCATTGTTTTAATGAGAAAAGGCATTGACTTCTTTCCTTAGCAATGCTCAACAATAAGTAAAAGTGTCTCCTGTTTCCTTCGGTGCCTCATGTTTGAATAGGTATTATAATTTTTTCAATTTTTACATTAGTAAACATGCATGGTGCAAACACTAAGTAGAATAAATGTATGTAGCTTGTTATTACTCTTCTGTCTGGTCCCAGTCAAGAGCTAATTAAGCACATTGGGATGATAGCGCTTTTGTTGGTAACAGTTCCCTAGACTTTTGTTGCTAAAAGGAACGTATTGAGAATTAAGTACATGAAACAAATACATTTTTGCCTTGGGAATTTTGGTTTGTTTATTCATTTACTTAAATATTTATGATATTGTGATTCTGTTTGTACTCTAAGTCAGACAAATCCACTGAAAACATTTTGGAATGCTCATTCGCATTAGAAACTTCACAGAGAAAGATTTAAGAAAGCATTATTTTTGTCAACTTTGTGACTGCATGTTAAACTAGTCTTTTAAGATTTTTTAAACTTTAACAGTATGGTTTAAAAATTGTTTGTTTTTTTTTAATAGAATTTTGATGTTACTAATGTAATTCTTATGTGAACAATTTTTAGTCTGCATTTACCTGCCGAACCCAAATTCCTTGTATTACTTGAGAATGGTCATTTAACATAATTCGTACTTACATTGTCCTAGTCTTTTAAACTGGTTATGTCTAACTAACTTGAGGTTACCAAACAGAGTAATAGTTTTAAGGTGAATTTTTGAATAATTTTGTCTGATTTATGGTGACACTTGCTAATATCAGAATATTAAAAACTTTTAAAAATCATTTTATTGTAACAGTTTAGAATCAGTGTTTGAAATCTGTTAAATATTGAAGGTATGAGTGAATAAACTTTAATGTTAGGAGTTGGAAGTGACCTCTAGAGATCATAAGAGTCCAGCCCTGCTGCCAAAGCAGGATCGCCTAGGGTAGACCACACAGGAACACATTGAGGTGGGTTTTGAATGTCTCCAGAGAAAGAGACTCCACAACCTCCCTGGCCAGCCTGTTCCAGTGCTCCATCACCCTCACTGTAAAGAAGTGTCTCCTCGTGTTGAGGTAGAAGTTCCTGTGTTCTAGCTTTTACTCTTTAGTCCTTTTCCTGTCACTGAGTGCCACTGAAAAGAGATTGGAATCTTCATCTTAACAGCCAGCCCTCAGATATTGATGTTGATAAGATCTTCTCTCAGCTTTCTCTTCTTGAGACTAAACAGCCCCAGGTCTCTCAGTCTTTCTTTATAGAAGAGATGTTCAAGTTTCACAATCATCCTTATAGCTCCCTATTGGACTCTTCAGGAGATCCCGGTCTCTCTTGAATCAGGGAGCCCAAAACTGGACACAGTATTCCAGATGTGGTCTCACCAGGGCAGAGTAGATGGGAAGGAGAACCTCCCTAGACCTGCTGGACACACTTTTTTCTTAATGAACCCCAAACCATCACAATGCTGGTGGCCCTCTTGGCCACAAGGGCACATTGATGTCCCATGGATAACTTGCTGTTTACTAGGATTCAAAGATATTCCTTCGTGGAGCTGCTTTCCAGCAGGATGACCCTTAATCTGTACTGGTACTTGGTATTATGCAGGACTCTGCACTTGTCTTTATTGAATACCATGAGGTTTGCCTTTGTCCAGCTCTCCAGCCTGTCCAGGTCTTGTTGCATGGCAGCACAGCCTGATGGGGTGTCAGCCACACACACACCTCACCCCCCCCACCCCCACCCCCCCAGTTTCATACCATCAGTGAACTTGCTGAATATACACTCGATCCTCTCATCCAGGTCATTGATGAAGACATTGAACAAAACTGGACCCAGTACTGACCCCTTGGGAACACCACTGGCCACAGGCTTCCAACTGTGCTCGGAACTGCTGATCGCAACTCTCTGAACTCCGTTGTTGAGCCAGCTACCCATCCACTTCATGGTCCAGTCATCTAACCCACTTTTCTTGAGTTTACGTACCAGGGTGTTATGTGAGATAGTATGAAAAACCTTGCTGATGTCAAGATAGATAATATCGGCTACTCTCTTCATCTATCAGTTTGCTCATATCTTCATAGAGGACTATCAGCTTAGTCAAGCAANTCAGTCTTTCTTTATAGAAGAGATGTTCAAGTTTCACAATCATCCTTATAGCTCCCTATTGGACTCTTCAGGAGATCCCGGTCTCTCTTGAATCAGGGAGCCCAAAACTGGACACAGTATTCCAGATGTGGTCTCACCAGGGCAGAGTAGATGGGAAGGAGAACCTCCCTAGACCTGCTGGACACACTTTTTTCTTAATGAACCCCAAACCATCACAATGCTGGTGGCCCTCTTGGCCACAAGGGCACATTGATGTCCCATGGATAACTTGCTGTTTACTAGGATTCAAAGATATTCCTTCGTGGAGCTGCTTTCCAGCAGGATGACCCTTAATCTGTACTGGTACTTGGTATTATGCAGGACTCTGCACTTGTCTTTATTGAATACCATGAGGTTTGCCTTTGTCCAGCTCTCCAGCCTGTCCAGGTCTTGTTGCATGGCAGCACAGCCTGATGGGGTGTCAGCCACACACACACCTCACCCCCCCCACCCCCACCCCCCCAGTTTCATACCATCAGTGAACTTGCTGAATATACACTCGATCCTCTCATCCAGGTCATTGATGAAGACATTGAACAAAACTGGACCCAGTACTGACCCCTTGGGAACACCACTGGCCACAGGCTTCCAACTGTGCTCGGAACTGCTGATCGCAACTCTCTGAACTCCGTTGTTGAGCCAGCTACCCATCCACTTCATGGTCCAGTCATCTAACCCACTTTTCTTGAGTTTACGTACCAGGGTGTTATGTGAGATAGTATGAAAAACCTTGCTGATGTCAAGATAGATAATATCGGCTACTCTCTTCATCTATCAGTTTGCTCATATCTTCATAGAGGACTATCAGCTTAGTCAAGCAAGATTTCCCTTTGGTAAATCCATGCTGGCTACTCTTGTGATTAGAGACAGTCTCCAGAATGAGCTGCTCCATCACCTTTCCAGGGGTGAAGGTGAGGCTGACTGGTCTGTAGTTGCCCAGGGCTTTCTTTTTGCTGTTTTTGAAGACTAGAGTGACACTGACCCTTTACCAGTCCTCAGGTACCTCCCCTCTTTTACATGACTTGTTGAAAATGGTGTATAGTGGTATGGCAACAACGTCAGCTAGCTCTCTCAGCACTTGTGGATGCACCTCATCAGGACACATGGACTGATGCATTTTTCATTTCATCCAAGCTATCTCTAACTCAATTCACACTGACCAGTGGAGAGTCTTTCTCCAAAAGATTAGTATGCTGGGTAAAAAGTAACCTAAGTTACAAATGTTCACCACTGTAAACATGTTCCATTTTACACCTAGTGCAAGTAAGTTAGAAACTCCAAGTTTTACTAACTTTTATGGCCCTTAGGGTTTGGGGTTTTTTTGGGGGGAGGGCATTTTGAAAGCTCTGAGTAGCTCTTAATTTCCATGCTTTTGCAGTGGATTTTTAGTATTTCTAACCATTACTAATGTAGAATCCAATACTTAGATTGCTATGCTCTCATAACATCAAAAATACATTCTTCAGTAAAATCTTCAGCACCAAGTCAGTGGGACATTCATATATATATTTAACTGAATACTTTCACAATCTCCTGACAGTAAAACAGTGTATTGTTGTGAAAATGGTACTGATTTATCAGACTCCTTATTTAAATACATTATTTCTGTAATTCTCTGCAGTATTGCAGTTACAGTAGTAGAGTTTTTTTTTTGTTTTGATCTTTCTAATGAATCATACAACACCTTTTGGAAAATCAATTGCTGGAATACTTCCATCTAGAAGTCTTTGCCAAATGTAGTATTATTATAATAAAGTAGGTGTAACTTCCTTTGCCAATCATGCTAGCTATGATAGCAGAATGGAATGCCAAATACTGGCAGCTGTTTGTTCTTTTATTTGCTGTCTTTAATATCCCTTACTTAGTCATTAGTACTTTTACAAACATTTAGCAGGTTAATGTGTCAGCTGCATATCAACTATAAAAGTATTTTTGGCAGTCTTTCAAAGAAACTTTTGTAGCTGAAAGAATCCAGTCTTCAGTGTTTTAAAAATAACTTGAGTTAAGATTGTACAAACTGTAGCTGTAAAACTGAATGTGTATCACAGTATTTATGAAGTATTTGGAAACCGATTAGGTTTAATTTACTTTGAAAACTTAAGATCAAGAAATCTAAAGCTACAGTTTTTCACCTTTTATATAACTGTCTTACATTCTAGATTGAATAAATAATAAATGCACATAAAGACAGCATAATTTGCACATTTGAAAAAAAGCCCGTGTGATAGTTGCAGATAAGCTTGCTTGAATTCTGTGTTGAACGTACAAATTATTTTAGTGTGTAGAACATAATAACATCTTAGTATACTCTGTTCTTTTAATATTACAAGCACTTGTGGTTTCTTCTCCCAACATCACTTCCACGTCTTCCCCAAGACCTAATTCTATTTTTACATTGTACTGTTGATTTGTTTCTTAGAATTGCAGATAGACTCACCTAGAACTGTTGTACCATCATATTATTTTTTCCCATTCCTTAAAGTTACAAGTTGCATTGTCTCAAAACACTGAAGATGAAGACTGTTTCTCCACTATTTATGATCTTTAAATTAAAGAGTTGTTTAAAACAGTCAAACAGAAGCAGTTCCTTGCAGTTATGATGACTATATCCACTTAGTCATCTTTGATGTGACTTAAATAGTTCAGCTTCTGAAGCACACAGCTTTTCTTCATTGGATTCAAGAGTTACAGTATATTATCAAAGGACCTTCACACTTGCCTGCAGACTCTGTACTGTGTATCTAAAAGTTTATTGTTGCTGTGATAAACATGCATAACTCCCATTAACATTAATGGGAGTTATGCTTGCATGTCAAAAGAGTAACTTCATGCAGTAAAGGAATTAATTGAGCTGTTTGGTTCATTGGTTACTGAAATGTGATCATTAGAGTCAAAGAAAAAAAGCACTTGAGTGATGTACTAGTTTACTTTGTACTATGCGAAAGAATATTGATTTGCCAAGGCAGTTAATTTTTTGATACTTGGTGAATGTATAGCATGACAAAATAAGTTAGTGATTCTGTGAGATTTAGTGTGTATTTTAATTGTATAATTAAGGTGAAATGAGAGCTTCATTGAAGTTTGATTATAAAAAAAACCAAACACTGGCTTGTTTCTGGCAGTCATTTGGACATCTAACATGGTTATAGTAATTTCATAAAGAATCACTGAAATAGTGGTTCTCATAACTCAGTCTGAGAACTTTAATTATGTATTCGAACCTCTGCTGTTCCACTTGATATGGATAATGTTGGGTTTGGTTTCTTGTATTTTCTGTATGTTGAGTCGGTTATGGATAGTTCTTCAGTTTTCTTCTTTGACTCCACTTAATTTTGTAGTTCTGAAGTTTACCTGCTCATTTGTACACCATGCATCTGTTACAAAAACCATTTTTTTTAAAATTTTTTTTTTTTAAAAAAAAAAAAACTCAGTATGATATATCAGCCTACTATTTGTGCAGAAGAGTCCAGGTAACTGGAGCTTCTTTTTCTATGTATATAGAAATTTATCTGACTGCATATTTGGAAGAAGAATTTTTATTTTCCATATACATAGTGCAATTCCATCTTTACCGAGCCTTGTGGTTTACATAATCTTCAGAACACAAATAGTACTGGTAATACTGGTTGCATATACAGTATTTATTGCTTGGTTAGGTGAGTATTATCTAATTTAGAGTAAGCAGAACCTTTTCTGTTTGATATGACACAGTGTAGTGAAGTAAATTTTGACGTGGTTTATTATCTGCTGTCTTTTCTGAACCCAAATGTTAGACTTTCACTGGAGTTTGCTATGAAATATACAAAAGGAAAATTGCTTTGCAATTCCTAATCACCTTTTATTAAAATTTCTAGAAGTATGCTGAAGAGAATGATTTTATATATTCTGGTGAAAGCAGCAAGGTTTTATATACATACCTGGAAACAATTTATTGCAATTGAGCACTGTTTACTCATGTACTTGCAACAATAGCTTCATTTTCTTCAACTTGTCTTGGAATAACAGGTTGTTCAAGGGAGAACAATTTGCTATTGAAGTAGATACAATAGGAAGGTTTTGGGTAATGTACTTTCCCAGA